>CATIWR010248001.1:0-13809 GCA_949677035.1 Omphalea diandra
TAATATATATATATATATATATATATATATATATATATATATATATATATATATATATCTGTGTGTGTGTGTGTGTATGTGTATGTATGTATGTATGCATTCATTCAATAAAAAATATATAATCAGTATAATATTCATAAAAATGTCAAAAAAAATAATCACAAAAATCCATAATATCAAAAAAAATAATATTCACCGAAATGCATAAAAAAAAAAAATACACAATAATGTATTTGTCTAAATTATATTCACAATAATGTATGAAAAAAATTTCATTCACATATTTCACAAAAATGCATCACAAAAATATAATTCACAACAATTTATCCAAAAAAATTATAATGCTCACAAAATGACTCCACATTATTAACAAATTGACATAAAAAATTATAATATTTCATCAAATATAACATATAATCCATAATTAATTAAAAAATATTATACTGAACATACTTGGATCTAGGAGGTGTCCCGACGATGGTTGGCTCTATGCGACGCAACAGTGGTATGTGGAAATTGGTGGCATTCCAGTAGTCCTCTGCTCAGCGACAGTCAAGGGAGAGAGAGCAGTCGAGGGAGAGAGAGAGGGGTTGAGTGTCAAAGAGAGAACAATAATGAGAAGGAAGAAAATAGGAGAAGAAGAAGAAGAAGAAAAAGAATTTGCATATTTATATATTTATTTACCAACTGATTACCGACAAATAGTGGTACATTAGATTAAAAGTCCATCAGTAAATATAATAAAATTCTTTTTTAGAATTTTACTGACGGATTACCGATCAACTTGTTGGCATGTCAATTGATGTGAGACTTTTCACATACTTTTGTCGATAATTCAATCGGTAAACTCTAGCGCCAACTATTGGCGCATTATTTATCGATGGATTTATTTCGTCAGGAATTACCGTCGATTCTTTGTCAACAATCTGTCACTATAGTAACACTTCTTTTTCCTAGTAAATTATGTCTCTAATTCAACGATATTTATCAACATCTTTATTTCCATCAGTAATTCCTTGATTTCTTGTAGTGCCTCCCTTTCTCCTCCACTGCCATATCTCCCACCTCCTCTACCACTATAATTTTCTCTATTCCTGCACCATTGTATCATCCATTTTTTAATTATTATGTTAATTGAAAATATATAATTATTAATATTTTTAATTAAAATATATAATTATTAATATTTTTAATTGAAAATATGTAATTATTAATGTTGTGTTAATTAAAAATATATAATTGTTAATTTTGTAATTTTAAAGTAACTAAACTTAATTTTACTATCTAGATTTATACTTATTAATGTTCAATTCAAAATTTTTGTGTTTTATTATTTAATAATTGACAATATATTTGATATTTAGATTTAAATAATTTGATAATATATTGATATTAAGTTCAATAAATTGATAATTTATATTTAAATTAAGCATGACGATCAATTTATTAATATGATAAATTTATTAATTTTAATTTTTAAATTAAATAAATTAATTATAAATATTTATTTTTTATAAAATTTAAATTTAGTGACAGATTAGCCAAACAAATTTTATTTTTTAAATTTTAAAAATAAATTTAGTGACGAGAAATTCAATCTTTTGCTAAATTGTTGACGGATTTTTCGTTGCTACTCCATTGCTATGTAGCTAATGGACTAATGACGGATTTTCCGCTTCTAATCCATCTTATTATCAACTAGCATTTCAACAACAAAAAGTTTTTATAGCTAGTCCGTTGTTAAACAGTTTCATGAAAAGAATTTGTGATTTTAGCAATGAAAAAATCCGTCACTAAATCATTAAATTTTTGTAATAAAAGAAATGTCCTTTTGCTTTTAGTAGACATATTTAAGGATTACAAAAAAGATAATATTTGCTTTTATATTTAAGGATAAAGCATCCTTCTTCTTAAGGTCTTGACATATCTCTAAATCATTAACTTTGAGGTATGCCTTTATTTTCATTTTTTAGAGTGAATAATAACCATATATAAACATTGACAAAAACTACAAATACAAATATTCAAATATAAAGTGAGAACTTTTTAGTTTTAGAATTATTCAAAATAAACATCAATATCAATATCAATCACTCTAATTTCTTAACAATCTAGAACAACCTTGGAGTCAATAATTAATTTAATAATAAAAATAAAATATTAAATACGCTATAATTAATTTAATTTTATTTGTCATCAATAAATAATAAAAAGTAAAAAAATATCAAACTTATAAAACTAAAAAAAAAAAAGTGAATAATGTGAATAGATAATACACCAACCACAAAGAATGAATTTTCTCTATACTTTAGCTATTATATATACAAGTTGTTTATTTAATATTTATGATTTTTATTTAAAATCTTTTAAGTAATACTATATTTTATCGTTAATTTTAAGATATAAATTCATCAAGAAATTTTCATTAATCAATCTTAATAAATAAAAAAAATTATTAGAATAATTTTAATAACTTCATAGATTTAATTTTACTATAACTTAAAATTATCAAATAAATTAATAATTATTTATAAAATAATTTTTATTAAAGAATCTAAGAGAGATATAGCATCTTACATGATATTAAAATCAATTAATATATTTTTATAAAACTAATATTCATATATATTAAATCAATTTTGAAAAGAAAGATATAAAATATTCAAAATTTTTAATTTTTATATTTAAAATATTTTTTCTATTTTTGAGAAGTTCAAAAAATAATAAATTAATTTTTATTTTAGGAACTTAAGAGTTATACATAAATAATAAAATATTTAAATGTCATACCTAAATAATAAAATACTAGTAGATAATCGGCACATTGCATGAGTTACAATTTAATATATTATTTAAAACTATATTCATATATATTAATAAATTAAAATATTTATTACATAAATAAATAATATATTTTTTGTAAATAGATAATATATGCATACTATTTTATTCTTATTTTGTATGGTTGCCTATTTATTCTAATATATTTTTGTTTCTATTTATAGTTATTTAATTAGATATTTTTATATGTCAAATTAATATAGATTTCAATCACTTATTTATCAAATATTTACTTTGACAAATAACAAGCTATTATCTCAAATAAATTTTAAATTTGACACATGACCATATATCTTCTTAAAAAAATTTTGAGACCAAAATTAATTATATATATTAATTTAAAATATTTTCATACCATATCACATATCAAGTCCTAAACATTTTAAACGGATGATATGTCAAGTTATTAGTATTTATTAAAGGCGATATATAAAGCAATCACAATAAAATTTTTCTATATTTTGGCTCTATTATGTTAGATTAAATTAGATTGGAGTTGAATATGTAACCTCATAGTTTTATCATACCAATATAATCAAGCCAAAATACAATTGCAAGTGAAACTTTAATCATTTTAAAGAGACATTGACTTCTCTAAACCGCAGTTAATTGTTAGTCTTAAACAGTAAATGTCGTCTTAACAAGAAAGTAAATGCTTATTGAATTAATCAGCAAGAAGTATATGTACATATAGAGGAATACAGAAGAGGTGGTTATTAAATATGAAAAATTATATAATTGAACTCATTCATTTATTGATATTCAAAAAGTAATTCAAATTGGGCACCTTTAGCATATATGAGAAAAAGGATGCCCTACATACTGAATGTATCAGACATAAGTGTCACTCCAATCTTGTACAATATATTTATTATTTTTCCACACAAACCAAACTATGCAATGAATTAAGAAAACAATCCTTACCCTGCTTTATTCATAGGATATAACTTATACTTACCTCAAGAGTCTATAGATTGCTAGCAATTAGAATTACTACCAGGCCATGTGTAATAAGTCTGCACAGCACTTAAAAACAATGCTAGCAAAGCACCCAGAAAAGCAAGGAAAGTCCAGGGACTACTGAAATATGTGTGGTAACCCTGGGCTATCCAAGATATGAAGGTGCTGGTGAAGTGCATTTCAATTTCAGCTTTAACTTCAGCATATAATTCAGGGTTTGGGACCAAGTCTGTACCTATCTTATTGAAGAGTTTAGCAACTTCTTCATCGCTCCCAAGCAAATTTTTTAGTATATGAGCCTTCCGAAGCTCCTGAACATCGTCAGCATGATCGATTAGCGAATCCAGGAAGCATATATAGGAGGTCACCTCAGAACCATTCATGAAATCTGGACACATTTCATATGCAATTAAGTTCAGCAACATCGGTGCTGTCGAGTCGTCTACCACTAGGGAAGCAAGTGTTAATGTCCCCATGAAGCAACATCGACTGAAAGAAACGTCTAAGGAGCTTTTTCCACTTGCCTTCAACCTGATCCCTGATGCTATGAGCTCTTTCACATTGCGAAATGAGTGCGTGTCTTTAGCTTTATGATTGGTTCCCCCTCCACGATTGTCTTTGATCAGTTCATCCCGCAGAAGTTCCAGAAGATGGCAAGGCTTCTTTAGAGATGAACCTTTTTTCGCCGGTTCTTTATTTCCTTTAGTCAACAGGTTATTAATAATGAATTTTTGGATCGACTGTTCAATGGCTTTCCTTTCTTTATTTCTGACAATCGAGCTTATCAGCAGGTCGAGGAGTAGATAGGGGATTTGGTTCTCAAGCAAGAACATATCTTGTTGAACAAAAGCCTCCTGTTCTGTCTTGATTTTAAATTTATCTAACTCGCCAATTCCATTTTCATCCTTACCCTGTACAACACAGTGCATGAAATGCAGCACTGCACATCCATCCACGAGGAACATCCAGGTGAGTTCATCATCGGTGTAGCCCTTTATCGCATCTTCCTCGTAGCAAGATTTCAATTCCTCCAACTTCTGCAAAATCTTGGTACAAAGATATTCTGCATCTATCCCATGGTTGTGGATGAAGTACCCTGCTAGTTTACGCTTCATGTTCTCAGCATACTCAAACTTAGGCTGGCCATGGTGGATAGGACCTATTGAAACCACCCTTGGTTCGTAGTACTTCACAAACCCTTTGTTTTCCCTCAGGATGAAGGGAACCTTCCGTATTCTCGGTTTCTGACACTGAGTTGGAACGTTTTCTTCCTTGGCTTCCTGTTTCAACGACTTCAACCTGTCGACCAAACTTCTGTTGGTGCTTGGTTGTCCATGGATTATGATGCTCAGCTTCTGGCTCTCCTCAACGGGTTGGTCATTGCTTCCACTTGGTTCAATTTCATTGTCACGGCTTCCGCTTGCTTGATCTGCTTCTGATGTAGCAACCTTTCTTACTTGCACGTTAATGGAGGAAATGGCATCATGAGACATCTTGATAGAAGTAAATTTGTGACTCTTAAGATTTGGGCTTAACTCTAGTGCTCATTGTGTGAATATATATAATAGGTGAAATTTACTATGAGAATCTAACAATGTCCTTAAATAATGTAGTTTAATCCAATAAGAAATAATAACTTCCATAATCTCTATACTATCCTAGCTTCACTTGCAGAGAAATTTTATATTGTGAAAATAATTGCTTCTTATAATTTTTCTCTATGTTTCATTTGGAATAAATCAGGCGAAAAAAGAAAAGAAAAAATTTTATTAATAAAATTCTTTTCTTTTAAATGAATTTTAATTGAATTCTATTATTCAAAATTAATCTATAATAATAAATTGAAATTATTTTATTTTCTTGAATGCTCTTCTTTATTTAAAATAGTATAGTTTTAATTTAAGTTACAAAGTTATTAGAATAATTTAATCTTTTTTTAATTAGAATGCACTCTCTTAAAATACTATGATTTTGACCTAATTTGATTTTAGTATATCAATTTTTTTTTAAATAGCAGAATTTAATTATTCTAAATGTAGACTTTCCAAAAAAAAAAAAAAGAATTCAATTGTATTGAATTCTATAAAAAATCTTAGCTATCAAATGGGCCTTAATTCTATGTTTTTAATTAAGTATATTATTAATTAAATGGGAAATGATAAGTATATAGCTTCAGAGTTACATGAATAGTTTGAATTTTTTTTTTAATATAATGATTAGTAAATGAAAGTATCAGAAAAAATGAATAGACGATGTCAATATTATGTGTTGAAAAATTAAAATCAATTATAATTTGATATAATAATAATATTATTACTATTAAAACTGTGTTTGAAAGTTCTAAATACATTAAATAAATAAAATAGATATATAAACTAATGTTAATAAATGAAAACAAATGAATGTAATATAGTAAAATTTAAGTCTATTTTGCCCAAAAAAAAAAAAATCTGCTCAACCAAAACATTTTTCCGATATCCAATGGTATCCTGATTAAATAAGCATGCTCAGCCTTAACAACAAATTTTCTTGCGTATGACTTCTCATGGTCGATTTTTTTATTATCAAATGGAATGAAGAACATACAAAAAATTCTGGCTCCATCTCTTGGTTGGCATCAATTGGACATGGAAATATTCAGATATACTTTTGTGTTTATTAAAAATATTTTTTTAAAATATAATTTATTGTTTCAAATATATTAAAATATTATTTTTATTTACAAGATTATAATATGATTTAAATAAAAAAATTTTATATTTATACTATTTATTGTTTAATGTAATAAAAAATATATTAAAATGAAAATTTCTAAGGCTGTCCAATTACTGACAACTATTACCGGCTAATATAGCAAGTGATAAAAATAATTGAAGATAATAAGTACACTAATAGATATATATCTTTATTTTTTATTTGAATGAGTTTACATTAAAATTAAAAAAAAATAATTTTTTTCTTATTTAAAATAGAAAATCATTTTTCTTAAAAAAATATTTATTTTTATTGATAAAAAATATTTTCTAATAATTAATTTTTCTAAACATGTGAAAATGCAAAAATATTTTCAAAACAAATATTTTTTCATAAGACAAATAGAGCTTAATCAAGTATTCAGAAATTTATTAATAGTAGAAATATTGATTATGTGGAATAAAAAATTTGTCAATCACCTACAATGATAAATTAATTAATTAATTCATTTTTTTAGGGATTCTTTCTTTTTCAAGAAGCAAAGTAAAATTCTTTGAAATGAGGGAATATGTGATAAAATAACAAAAAATAAAGCAAAAGTTTCATCAACTGTCATTATAACATGCCCAACTCAAAGGTCCGTTTAGAATACATATTTTGAAAAGAAATTCAATTTTATTGATAAAATCCATTCACTTTAATAATAAATTTCTTTTATTTACAATAAAAGAAATTTTTAATATTATTATACTATTTTATTTTTAAAATAAAAAAATTAATTTTTAAAAAAACATATAAAAATATAAAAATAAAATTTAATTTTAAAATTTAAATTTCCAAACAAGTTTAAGAGTTAATCACATAGCAAGTGAATTTCAGAGTAAAGAGTATTATATTAGAGTGTTCATAGAAGTACACTCGCATAAAATATTTGATTATCATAGAAGTATACTCACATAAAATAGTTGATATTCATATGTTGGATTATTTCATTTGAAAATAAATTTTTGTTAATTTGATTCTATGTTATTGATTAGTACCCAATTCATTGGGTTAGACCACTAGAACTTTGTAATAAATTTTATTATTCATTTATGAAGTATTTTTTATTTTTTATTTTTATTTTTAGCTTTTCCCTCTTTTCCTCCATTTGCACACATATTTTGCTGATGATGAACATATGTAGTATAGAAGGTTCCTAAACATCAATGATTGCCTGAGACCTTTTCAATCTTATCTGATATTAAGTAATTTGCTTTTCCTTTATTGGGCACAGAGAATTTGCTTTTCCTTAGTTATTTCTTTAGTTGCCTTGGAACTTTAATCCTTATTATTATTATTATTATTAGTATAATAAATCCATTGTTTTTCTTTAGTTAGATGCACAAAGTTTCTTATTCGACTTCCCTTTACTCCACCACGTGAATTACGTATATATAGACATTGGGTTTTTTTTTTTTTTTGAACAAAAGAAAATATCAATAAATAAAAAATAATTATACCATATCTATAAATTATAAAATCAAAGTATGGAAAAGTGTAGTAAAATTACAAACTATAAAATAGTAGAACACACGTAATATAATAGACATGATAGATTCTGATTTTGGAGAAACTACAACTTCAGTGATAATCCATATAACTATCTTGTAAGCCACTGCAAGAGTACAAATAAATTCAAAGTCATTATGAATCCACTAAAAGAGATAAAGAATACAGATAGAGAGAAATTTGTCAATTTATTATAATTTTAATCACTTGAAAATTTAAAATTTTATATAAATTTATAATTTTAATCATGATTTTTTAACATTGCAATTGTGTTTTTTATTTACAAATTTAAATTGTTGTTTTAATTACTTGAACCAAAATTAGTTAAAATTAACATACAAAATTATATTTTATGCTTAAATTATATGAAAATTAATTTATTTCTCTCTCTCTCTCTCTCATCATAAAACAATTGTTTTTATATCATATCACCACAAAATATATATTTTTATGGCCATTTTGATTAATTTTGATCAAATGACTAAAATTATATAATTTTGAAAAAATATATAATTGTAATGTATATGACTAAAATTATGCATTAACATAAAATTTTGAATTTTTTAGATTATTAAATTATATTCTAAAAATTTATTTATGAGAAAAGCTCTATTTATAGGCTAACCATAAACCTATTTGAAGTAAAAAAAAAAAAAGAAACAAGCTAAGAAAATAACGATTTCCTATTAATTGGAATCCTTGTCAGATTCTCTAATCCTCGTTAGAAATTTTAAGAATATGAACTATACAAAAAGTTTCTAATGAATATATATATATTTCTCTTTACTTGAAGACCAAACAAATAATCAAAAATGGAAGTTATGGAACCATTAATTTTGAAAGTGTCGTGCTTTCTCAGTTAGAAAAGATTGGTAATGTGCTCGATATTTATATATATATATATATATATATACCTTTAAACTTTAATTTTCTTTAATATTTTTATGTTTATTGATTTAAATTTATATTATCTTAATATTTTAATTAGATTTTAAATAAAAAAAAAAAGTGAAACTTCAGAATTTTAATTATAGGTAGGTCCGCAGGCTAAAAAAATCTAAAAACATAAATGAAAACTCTATGTATCTAATTGTTTATGCATCGAAAAGTTTGTAAATTAAAGTTTCTAAAGGAAATTATGATCTTAGTCTATCAATTTTATATGAGATATAAAGAGAATAAGAAATTTTGTGATTTTTGAGGAATTTCTTTTCGCTTTTACAACGAGATTTAATTGGGACTGTATGAAAAATTTTTCTGTCATTCTAAGCTTACCCTAACTTCCGAATAGAGTATATAATACTTATTATTTTTCTATTCTAAATAAGAGAATATTAAATAAGAATTTTGAAATATATATTCGTAATTATTAAATAAAAAGGATCTTGAAATATTTTTATATTCAGTAGATAACAATTCTAGTATAAAAAGAGACTTAAGACACTCAAAGCTTTAGAGTGAAAGAGGGAGAGGAGATTGATGATAACAACTTCATGAAGAGAAAATTCTACACTTCAAAGAGTTTTTATCCTTTTTTCTTTCTCTTTTCTTTTACTATCTTTATTTATTTTTCATTACGTAATAAGTTAATTTAACCAGGATAAATTGATATAATTTAAACCATTGATTATTTATATTTATTCAAATTGATTTTTCTTCATCTTTGCAAAGTGTTTATTATTTCATTTAATGCTATCAAATGTTTGACCATCATTAGATTGATTTTTTGCTTTAAATTGAGGCAGACTGTAGATATTCATACTTGATTTAGAAATTAAATACCACAAGAATAAATGAAAGTAAATTTTAACTTATGTGATCATTACATAGATAATTAAGAAATTAATATTTTATTAAAAGAAATAATACATTGATGTTTATTTAGCATAATGCTTGGTACATATTGGGAGAGAATAACAAATAATCTAGGATTTTTCATCATTATAAAGATAATTAAATTAAACTATCAATTAAATAAATTAAATAAGATTGAAAAAATATTTTATGAGAACATATTTTTATTATTTGGAATACATTGCAAAAATATTAATTTTCTTTTGATTTATAAGACTATAATAAAATTTAGATCCAAAAAATTTTGTATTTATATTATTTATTTTTAATATTAAAATACATTAAATGAAAATTTTTGTGAGTTTCACCTATCACCGACTATCAGCATAGCTAGTTTCAATCGGTGATGAGAGTTGATAGTTAAAAATGATTAACAATAATAAATATATGTATTTTTATACTGTTTATTTTTCGTTTAGATAAGTTTGTTAAAATTTAAAAAATAATTTCCTCAAGAGAAAGTCATTTTTCTTAAAAGTATCTTAATTTTCTATTAACCAGAAAAATATTTTTCATAGAACAAATGAAGCCTTGATATTTTTTTTTTCTTGTTAATCATTAATTTGCTAAAAATTTATTTATTTAGTTTTGTTTGTTTAATTTTATTTAAATTGTAACCGTTTTCACTAATTTAAATAATAATACGGATAACATAATTTTGATACTTAATATACAATTCGAGTGGAAATGATACTCAACTCATCATTTTATGACTTAAGGGACTTTTCTACTTGTAAAATTGCTAAAGATTGACATATTAATATTAATACTATTTAAGCAATTACAATATAAAATTTTAATTTATTTTCAATTTTTATTATAAATCTTAATTTTATTTTTTAGTTTTTGTGATGTTATACTTTTCTTAGCATGTCCTAATACAATAAACATCATAATGATATAATTGAAAAGGTAGATTTTTTTTTTTTCCCTAGGAGATTGGATTATTAGATTGATGATTTTACTCAAATTTCTCTGTAGATTTGTGAATGGTGTGGAGAACAATATATTAGTGTGGATGTAACAATTCTTTTGCATCTTCGAATATAGACCAAGTTCACTGTGTGTCAAATTTCAATCAATATATAATTTATATTCAAACATATACACTCTGACTCGGAATGATAATCGCACCTCTTTATATTTTATGGAATACATAAATAATTACTTATGGAATAATGATTAATGCTAAAATTATGGGGAATTTCTTTCTTTGAATGATGAAATCGCTTATTACGAGGCCAAATTTAATTTTGTATGAATGTAAAATAATTAGAGGAACCCATGGACATCCAAGAAGAAGTAAAAGTAGTAAATAAAAAAAAGATGGAACAAGAATAAAAAAAATTTAGCAAGTGAAATCATGCCTAATGCAGTTCATCTTGTTAAATCTACGGAACAAATAAGATATTAAAGAATTATTTCAAATCACCATTATTTACAAGAAAATCAAACATCATTTAGATTTTATTGATTTTTTTCCAACAGCCTTTAACGATAAAATGAACCATGTCAAAGTCAAACTTGAGCCTCCATAAGTACTTATTGAAATTTACGTAATCCAAATTTGATTTAAGGCAACAATCATAGCTTATATACGCTACTTGGATGCTGCATTAGGTTTTGAAAGGAAATTAAAAGTTGAAGGTCTTCCAAGAACACTCTTATACGTTCGAAAGATAGCGAGCAAATTTTACAATAATCTAATTAAAGATTATAAACAAAGTATCTTTAAGGAGACGACCTAAGTTTTTTATTTATTTTTTTATCATTTAGTTTTTCTTTATTTAATATTTTTGATTTGTTTTTTCGTAGACTTTGTGATGCAAACAGCAAAGGCAAGTTAGCAAAAGATTCACTTCAACTTTAAGGCTCAATCCCAAGGCAAGTAAAAAAAAGCATAAGACATGTAAAAGGAAGCTCAAGTAGTATAAACAAGGAAATAAAGCTCAAAGCCAACAATTCTTACAAGATTTTCTTAGTTGACAGTGTTTCCTAATGCTACCTACCATTAAAAAAAATATTTTTGAGCTTTACCATAATGTATAAAATATTTTTTAAAATATTATAAAATATTTTTTTATAATGTATACTACCTACCATAAAAAAAATATTTCTCTTAAAAAATATTTTTTTATAAACAAATTATTTTCTATGAAATAAATGAAGTGTTAAAACTATAAAAATTTGCAAAGAATGTACGTACAATGAAATTTTTTTGAGCTTTACAAGAAGTATTCCAACCCAAGTACAATTGGCCATCGAATCTTATTTGTTGTTATGACACATCATAATCTCTCTCAATTTTAAATATTGTCATCAATACCTTGAATAGTCTATCTACCCTAGAATTCAACATACCATAGGATCCTTCTAAAAATTTTTTTCTTAAATCAATCAATACTAGATCACTTATTTGAGAATAGGAAGTTTAGAAAACTTATTAATTTGTCTTCAATATCCAAAATTTTACTTGAAATATCAGCAAAATTCATGAATCATAACCATTTTGAGGGGCCATTTCTTTAGAATTAGTGGCCTTTTATCAAAAGCATATGGATCATCCTCTAAAGCCTTACCATAGACATCATTATTTTCAAAATTGAGTAGGAATATTGAATCATTAATCATATGAACTTTAATTAAGCCATATCTTTTCCATTGTTTATAACAAAAAGTTGTAACTCATTTTGCTCTATGATGTATGCATAGATTGATATGATTAATGCTAATTTCCAGCATTGTTCTTCTATTTGCATTTCTTTAAAGTCGAAAGAACAACTTTATATTATCTATAATTGCAATTAGAGCTTATTTCAAGT
The DNA here is from genome assembly GCA_949677035.1 of Omphalea diandra. NCBI lineage: Eukaryota > Viridiplantae > Streptophyta > Magnoliopsida > Malpighiales > Euphorbiaceae > Omphalea > Omphalea diandra. The sequence continues at coordinate 12,723 of CATIWR010248001.1, forward strand.
CTTTATTAGGTCATAAACTACAATTGAAAGTGAATAATGATGTTCATGTCTTTTTTTTATGCAACCTCATTTCCATGCATGGTTCCATAATAGAAAACATCGTTATCAATAACTAAAATAAAAGCTGGATTCTTAATCAAATTACTAAGGCATATCTCATTCTCTTTTAGTTCTTATACAACAACTTCTTGATCTTGGAATCATTCCTAATTTATGTAGATTTGATTCACATTCCTTAACAATCTTTGTTAGATTCTTGGATTTCAATTTTTTGCTCAATTTCGAATTGGTATTCCATCCATCTCCCACCCTCCACATCATTCCTTCTGCAATTAAAAGTTTGGACGCAATAAGACTTCTCTATGAGTAGCCAGGTTGATAACCTTTTGAAGCCTTTAATGCATTTGTTTTCGAATATTACTTAGCCTTTAGGATTTTTACAGCCAATAAATTTAGGTAAATAAGTAATCTCCAAACTTCTTTTGCTACCATTATTAGATTGAAACCATACAATTCCCAATGGGTTTTTATGCTCTCCTAACTTATATCCCCACCAAAACCTTGTCATATTCTTCTCAGTCTCCTTATATGCTAAGACTATAAAGAGAAAGCAACTCATTATGTATGCTAGTATTACTTGGATACTACTTTTAGTAATGTTTCCTTACTTGCTTTTAAAAATGATTGTTCCTTCCATCCTTTCATCTTACTAATCAGTCGGTCTTGGACCACCCTAAACACCTTTTTTTTTTTTCTGATTTACAAATAAGTGTTGGTAAACCCAAATACTTATCATGACTCTCTATCGCCCTAACCCCCATGTAATCCTATATTGAAGTTTAACAATTTTTGGTATATTTTGACTTATTAAGAGTTTTGATTTGTCTATATTAAAATTTTGATCCAATGCTTCCTCATAAGCTATAAGTATCTTAGCGACCTTATCTGTAACATCCCTATCCATATTCATTGGCATTATCACATGAACATATTCATTGCATAAATGATATGAAATCCCACATGAACATATGTATTGGATAAATGATCATTTAGTCATGCGATTTGTAGAAGCATGACAATGACACTT
>CATIWR010248040.1:0-14749 GCA_949677035.1 Omphalea diandra
GACATGTTGTTTTATATAGTTTATAAGTTGGTATTAACCAAACAATGGGCGAGATATTTTGTATTTATAAGCTGTATTAAACACTCATTAAATATGATTTTCGTTAAGTTTTAATATATATATATATATATATATATATATATATATATATATATATATATATATATATTTGTTCTATAATATCTTAAATTTTAAATTTTTTTACTTTTTTTGTTTTAATGTTGTTTTTATTTTTCCATTCTAAATTATTTGGTATTAGCAGTTGAACCAATCAAATCATGAAAAGTTTTTACAATATTAACTATTAATGTATAGCTTATTTTTAATAAAGAGAATATAAAGTGATATTTGAATATAGACAGTTATGGATATAATATTAATTTTATCGAATTAATTATATATAATGTAAAATCATTTTGTTACACTAGATATAGGAAAAGATTTTTTGTTAAGTCAAATTCATATGGCCAACTAATCAACTTATACCTAAAATATAGTCTTTTAACAAGGAATAACAAATGACAAAAAAATAATAAATAATAAGTGCAATATTGTTTTACTCTCTCTTTGGTTTCATAAAATCTTTTGTTCATTATCGTCCAATTTTATCATACAAGTTAATTAGTTGTTACAAAATAAATGGAAATTTCATTAAAAAAAATGCCTAATTACCTTAAAAATCTTGAAATTTTCAGGTTTTAAGAAATCTAGCTAATTATTTCACCTTTTTTAACTAATTTCAAATTTATTTCAAATCTAGTCCATTGGTAGAGGGTTGACCGTGATGTATATAAAAAAAGGTTGAATAAGCCCTTAATGTTAACTCATTATCCATGCTAATTATCTTAAAAATCCTCAACTTTCATATTTTAAATCTAGCTAATTGCTTCACATTTTTTAAATGAATCTTAAATTTAATTTCTTATTTCTAATATAGCATCGCTGGCAAATAGTTGACTTAACATGGTGGTGTGTTGACTATAACGTGTAAAAAAGAAAAGTTCACTCAGTTTATAATATTAACTTATTAACCAGATCAAAATGCATTATTTTACTTAAAAAATTAAAGTATTTTCAGAAAAAATGTATAATTCAATGGGATATTAATATCTTAAGAAAATAACAATAAGAGCTTTGATTATGCGGTATTGCTATATAGGGAAACTTGCAGATATTGTATTAGTGAGTTATGTGTTTTGTTTGAAAACGTTTTAATATTTAATTTTCTTAATTAAAACATTGTGTTTTGATCTAATTAATGAGTCAATATTATGAGCTAACAGAACTTTTTTTTACACATCATAATTGTTAATTATCCATCAACAATACTAGATTTGAAATAAAAATTAAATTTGAGATTAATTAAAAAATAAAATAATTAGTTAAATTTGTTAAAATATGAAAAGTTTATGACTTTTAAGGCAGTATTAAGAGTTAACACAACTTTTTTTTTGTTTACATGTAATAATCAAATCTCCTTATTAAGTGTAACATCCGCATCGACATTCATTAGCATTATCACATGAACATATTCATTGCATAAATGATTTGAAACCACACATGAACATAGACATTGGATAAATGGTCATTTAGACATGTGAATTAGATAACCACGACGATGACACTTGCACCATTACACTGGGGATACTTGAACACATATGTAATGTTTGTATAGTTGCATGAAAAATTATCTTATATTGTGTGCATTTTATATTATCATAAATAATGGTATCAGAAAGCTTATTTAAAAGTATAAGGAGTATAAAGGGATTAGGAAACGGACGAAGGTGCAAAAGGAGTGAAGTTGAGGGACTAAAAGAGGAAAGTGAACTTACAACCAATAGGAATGAAATACCATGATTTTGTCTTGTTGTAATAGGCTTACAAGTGGAATTTTTAACCCTTTAAGATCAGAATTAAGGGGTTAGACGTGAGGTACATCAAAAGAAATAGAGAGCTAAGGAAGAAAGAAAGAAAGGAAGAAGAAGAAGAAGAAGAAGGAGATAAAGAAGTGTGAGCTGCCTAGGAAAGAATCCTAAGGTTTCTAATTCTAGGACAATAGGTAAGTTAATTTATCTTCTCACCACATGAAATTAACCCCTCATGACATGTTAATCATACATGGTTAGTGAGAATTATAGAGTAATTGAGGTAGAGCTCTTGGATGACAGTTGAAATTCAAGAGAACAAGAGCTTATTGTGTTGGATTTTGCTGTTAGAGTAGGATTTTGTATCAATGATTTCATAACTCTAGAAGAGGAATTAGGGAAAGTGCAAAATATGAAAGTTATAGCTCTGTATCCCATATAAATGCATATGAAACAATTTTGCTTGATTTTGTATGTGTGAGGAGTTATGGCTCCTTCATTAGGGCTGATTCACAACAAACTTAAATCACCTCAGTCTTTTTGTTTTCTTATATTTTGATGGTCTTATATTCTGATTTTGACAAAGTGTAAAACATGAAATTTGTAAGGTATATCCCCTCTAAACACCTGTAAAGCAGTCTGGATTGATTTGTTGTGTGGAAAGAGATTTAACTTATTGAATATAATTGATCTTGTACCCCGATGAAACCTCACCTGTCATTTAATTCTATTTTCCATGAATTTGATAATCATAGATTAGGAATTTGGTGATGTGTTAAACTTGAAAGTTGTATATTTATATATACTCTAAACGACTGCAAAATATTGTTGCCAAATTTTGTATGGTTATTGAGATATTGCGCTTTCATTATGACTGATTATCACCATATTAAAAATCTGCTCACCCTGAGATTGGTCATTTGTTTTGATAATTTTATAGACTGAATTAGACAATGAGTAAAACATGAACAATTTTCCTTTATGTGTTGTGTAACTTCTGGTAAATTATTTTTGCAATTTGATTTGTACAATTTGAGATATACCCAAGAATGTAAGACCTACTCAGACTGAGATGAAGTTGAAACAGAGCAAAATTCAAAAATTCACCCTATTTTTTGTGTGTTTTATATTAGTTTGAAATTTGAATATGTTGTATCATTGTGTGCCTAGTTTATTTGCAAAAAAGAATCAAGTCATTTGGATAAGTATATCTAGAATTATTGCTATGAGGGGGAGCAAGCTCAAGCTACCATATAAGGAAAAATATGCATAAACACTAGGTTCATTTGCATGAATCATGCCATAATTGCATACCAAACGTTCATAATCATTTTGGCATACTTATAACCATGTATGTATCAAATGTTAGGATCTCAACACTTTGAGGAAGTCTTAGAGAGAGAACCAAACCTACTGTAAAGGTTGGTTATATCAAAAGGTGAGTAAAAACGATAATTAAATTCTAATGTGTATATGTGTGATAATTTTATGATGTGATTATGTCCTATTACATGTATATGTGATTGAATTGTTACATTTTACATGTGAATATAAGTCAAGTGAGAATTAAATGCTCTTAATGATTACTTGGTATACCATTGTTATGAATATTTACACATAGAACTAAAAGGACGTTGTGATCGACTTGTCAAACACTTGCAAATCACGTGGAAGATGGACTAATATGTCCCATTGGCACATGTTATAGATCAAATGGTTCACTTGTTAAATGCTGGCCAGCAAAATCAAATATCACTTGAATCACATGAATTTCTGGGAGTAGTATTTGCCTTGCATGGTCACGATAAAAATTAATTCATTGCATTTGCACTTACATAGTCAATTGTTATACTTGTAGTGTATCCGGATGATATTTGATTGTTGGTTGTGCCATAAGAATCTGACTATTATTTTTATTCATTGAGTCACAACTTATCAAGTCACAATTTTTTTTCAGATACTAAAGCATAAAATTGGACATTTTGGTGCTTAGAGTTTTGCATCGAGACACATGGATCACAGGTCGTCGGCTGAATTTCAACTCACTCTCTTTTTGTGTCATGTACATATATCTAGATAAGAACCAATTTATAGTCACTAGTCTTAAAATTAGTTAACATATATGTATATTAAATACATTTTTGATTGTGTATGTATAATGAATAAAACACTTATGCATATGTATTTTGAAAATGTATGCTATGAGTTTTGCAAATAAAAATGGTCGTTACATTAAGTAAACTCTCTGCCAACAAAATTAGATTTAAAATAAAAATAAAAATTGAAATTAATTACAAAATGTGAAACAATTATCTATATTTATTGAAACTCAAAAGTTTGAACTTTATAAGTAATTATACCTTAAAAACAATGTCGAGCTTTTTGAAAGGATTTATTGATTTTTAAAATATGAATTTTTTTCAATTTTGATAAAATTAATCAATATTTTTAATTTTAGAAAAATTAATTAAAATTAATAAAATTTTGATAAAATTAATTAAAATTTAAATTAATCAAAATAAAATGATATATTACTTAACATGATAAAGTAATTGACATAAATTTTTATTAAAAAATTAGTAAAATCAGTTAATATTAATTATTAATATTAATAATATTATTTTAATTTAATATTTTAATATGACACATTATCTTATTTTAATCAATTTAAATTTTAATTAAATTTATCAAAATTTTATTATTTTACTAATTTTATCAAAATTAAAAAATTAATCAACTTTTGTCAAAATTCTAAAAGTTGTTAAAAGCAAATAAGTTTTTTAAAATGACGTTTTGGAGATCGCCACGTGGAGGCCACAGGACGTTGAATGTTGCTACGAACTGCGAAACCATTGACTTGTGCTCCGTCTCTGAGCTTCATGAAACCGGGCCCACTAACTGTACTTTTCACACACGCCAGATTCTCCCAAACGGATGGCCCACATTTCCTTCATTCTTTAAAAAGTGCGAGTGTGAGTTTGTTATTGTACCATCTTGCCTAAATATCTATATAATATTATAATAATTATGTTTAAAATGGGAGATGTTTTCAGTTATGACTGATTATTTAAAAATATTTAAAATTAGAATTATAATAATTTTGATTTTGATTCAATATTTATAAACTTTAATTCACTTTACTTGAATACTTCAAAATTTGGTTAAAATTACGTCGAGTTTTGATTCTATTCAATTCAATTTAAAATTTAATTTAGTTCAATTTAAAATTTGATTCTATTTGATTTAAGTTAATTTGATTTGATTTGATATAGTTTGATTATTTAATTATTAATAAATATAAATAGATAAATATACTTATTTGAAATAAAATTTATTAATTAATATATATAATAATTAAAAATATATAACTTAGATATAATATATAATATATATAAATATATAACTTATGCATAGTATATTTAAGTATAAATAATTAATAAAATTTAATTATATATAATACAGATAAGAATATATAACTTTTACATAATATATTTAAGAATATAATATATTTAAAATAAATAATATTTATATATAAAATATTTATGTGTGCAAGTATATATATATTTGGTTATTTGAATCGGTTTGATTTAATTCGATTTCAATTAAAGCAGACTCAATAATATTTAAAATCACTAAATAAACTTGTATATTCAAGTTTAGAAAGTAAACCCTTTTTAATTTACTAAATAGCTAAATTACTTAATTTCCTTGTGACATTATTGAATATAAGTAAAAAATTATTAATTTTAATTTTAAAAATTCTACTCAATTTATAGTAACATAAATAATTAATATTCTTCTATAAGCTATCTATGTATGTAAAAACTTTTCAAATAGGTTAATAAATATTGAGTTTTTATTAAAAAAATATAATCTTAGAGCACAAGAGAAATAAAATATAAAAAGAGTACAAGATATATTTAATGTTAAGTTGTTATGCTTTAATATATAATGAAGATGTTTACTATTGAAATTATAAATATATTTACATTTACCATTAATATAAAATATAAAAAAGAAAAATATACGACATAATCATAGCTATTTGTCATAAAAAAATAATTGAAAATAATTATTAGAATAAAAATAAGTTATCATAATACAATTTAAGATATTATCAAAAACTTAATTGATGATATTTATTAATATAAATAATAAATTAAATTTTCATAGAATTTTAAGATGGTCAAAACTTTTATGTTTCAAAAATAAATAAATAAATAAAATTTAAAGAAATTATAAAATGTATTAAAGAAAAAATTTTTGAATCCCTTATTTTTTGGAGGTCCCCTAATTGTCTATACCTTTAATCGCCCCTTGATTTTGATTCAATTTAGTTTAAATATCGTGATAATGAAAATTATCTATAATTAAAATCAAATTTACTATAATTTTTTATATAGTTTGATTTTAGTTCAGATATTTTCAACTATTTATTTTTAATTTATTTTTTTGTTCGCTTCCATTTTTGTAAGATATATGCTAGCTCTAAAGTTCTATAATTGATCTATGGTTACAGTTAAATCCTCATGTCCAAGATATTTTTTTACAATTAAGTCCTAAAAATTTAATATTTAATAATTAGACCATAATATGTCAAAATCACTCATTATTTTTGAACTTATCTATTTTATTGCTTTTGTTGACAAAATACAAATTCAATTAAACAGCTCTCATGTTTTTTTATATTTCAATCATAACATTTTTTAAGAAGATAATATTTTTTTAAAAAAATTGTAGCTTTTCTTTTTTAATTTTCAAAATAAAAATATTAATTTCAATAAAATCCTAAAAGAATACCTTTCAAAATCAACCAACTTTTCTCATCAACTTGTTCTTGAATAATAACTAAAATATATACCAGTTTTTTAATTATTGCCTCTAATTTTTTCAATTTCAGCTCAAATTATTTTAAATTTAATGAATACTACATCATTTTTTGTTGATTTACTTGAATACAATTAACTTTAAAGTTTTTATTTATTGTATTGTCTTAAAAAAGTAATGAATTTTAAGTTACAAATACATATACTTTTAGATAATTTTAAAATTTAACTTGGAATTAAATTTAAAAAATTAGAGTTCAAGAATAATAAATGAAAACATTTGAAATATTTTATAACTTTTGCATTTAAGAAAATATATTTTACAAAATTATTTTGATTATTTCATTAATTTTAGATGATTTGAAAGTTAATTTTGCAAATTTAAAATAAAAAATTTAGTTTAAAAATAAAATGAAGAATAAATAAGAAATAATGTAATTTTAAAAAAGTTTTTGACAAAAACATACAAAATAAAATTTTGATTTGTCAAAAATTGAGTTTATACAAAAATTAAAATTTCATATATGATTTACAGATTGTTTTATTATTAAGGTCAAAATAGCATATATATATATATATATATGTATGTATATTGAAAGATTAGATTTATTTATAAAATATTTAGTTTTTTTTCACTTTCTCCATTTTTTTAGAAAAAAAATAATTGAATCTATATAGTGCAATTAATTGTTTTTCAGAGTCTTGAGTAATTTGATCAAATAATGTACATATTGGAGAGAAAATACTCTGAAAAATAAATTTACTTAAATATATCAAATGAATATTATGGTATATCTTAAAATCGTTTAAAAAATATTTAAATTAATTAATGTATGAATTAATTTCAGAATGTTGTGATCTTAATATTTAAAAATCATGATTAAGAAACTAACATTAAAAGAAATATATCTCAAAATGAGTTGATTTAAAATTTTTATTATTAGTTAAGTTAATAGTACTATATCTTAACTTTTTTGCATTTTTCCTGAAAAAATATTTTTTCCCCCTTATAACTTGTCAAATTTAGATAGCCTCTCTTTGTTTTGTAGGGCTTAGATTAATTGGAAATCTTTGAGACAAATGGATGGTGCACATATTTTGCATCACTAATTAACAAATGATAAAAGTGGGAACATTGGTTCAAGATTGTTAGGGGGACTACATTCCTGGCATCCCCATTATGGAAATTAAGCCCTAATAATGATGAGGTTAGGGAGTGGGTAGGATGGATACATTAGGAGCAAGTCAAAACTACCCTGTATATTTTTGGAACTTTGGATTATGGTGTTTTCCAAGGTGACTTTAGAGTCATATGTGACTTAGGTTGACATGTCAAAGTAGATATAAAAAAAGAATAAAAAATATGAATTGTCACTTATTATAAATGAGATAAAAATAGTAGATGGTTATGTGAAAAAAGATGACTTAAATGATGAAAATGAATTTAAAATTTTAGTTTTTTTTTTCTTTCATTATATATATATATAGCGTGTAAATATTATAATTTCATTTGATAATTTATATTAGAGTTATTTATAAAGTAATATTCAAAACTAATTTAATAAGTATTATTTATTAATTATAAATTAAATAAAGTTGCTAATTATAAATCAAACCTTATAAAAATATTGAATAATATTTTAAAATAAAAATTTATATGTAAAATTGGCAAATAATAAATAAAAATGAATATTTTCACACTTAATAATATAGAAACAATGTAGATAATAATTTTGTTATAAAGTTATAAAAGAAATTATATAAGCATTCTTATTTTTATAATAAAAATATTATTTGTATGTAAAATTGATTATTTTGTAAAATTGGAAAATAATTATATATTCATTTTTATTTTATAATATACAAAATACTATATGAAATTATAAAATAATTGGAGTTATTGTACTTTTTTTGTAATTTCATAGATTATTTAGAAAAAAGAAAAAAATATGATCATGTGATATAAAAATCGTGTTTTAACAACTATTTTATAATGCTAGGATATATTTTGTAATATTTGGATATATTTTATAATAGAGAAAATATATATAATACTACATGAAATTATAAATATTTTGTGAAATTATAAATATTTTGAGTTATTGTACTTTTATGTAATTCTACAGATTATTTTGTAAAAAGATAAAAATATGATTATATTATATAAAAATCGTGTCTTGACAACTATTTTATAATATCATGATATGTTTTGTAATATAGTAAATATACATAACACTGTATGAAATTATAAAATATTTAGAGTGATTGTATTTTTTATGTAATTCCATAGATTATTTTGTAAAAAGATAGAAATATGATTATATTGCATAAAAATTGTGTTTTGACAACTATTTTGTAAAATAAGGATATGTTTTATAATATCGTGATATATTTCATAATAAAGTAAACATACATGATACTAAGTAAATATACATAATACTATTTGAAATTATAAAATATTTAGAGTTATTTTACTTTTTATGTAATTTCATGGATTATTTTGCACAAAGATAAAATATTATCATACTACATAAAAATAGAGTTTTGACAACTATTTTATAATACTAGGATATATTTTGTAATATTATGATATATTTTTCTAATAGAGTAAATATACATAATATTATATGAAATTATAAAATATTTAGAGTTATTGTACTTTTTCTATAATTCCATGAATTATTTTGTAAAAAAATAGAAATATGATAATATTGCATAAAAATCATGCATTGACAAATATTTTGCAATACTAGGATATATTTTGTAATATCATGATATTTTTTGTAATAGAGTAAATGTATATAATACTATATGAAATTATAAATTGTTTAAAGCTATTGTATTTTTTATGTAATTTTATGGATTATTTTGTAAAAAAATAAAAATATGATCATATTACATCAAAATTGTGTCTTAAGAATTATTTTGTAATAACATAATATATTTTATAATCTCTAGATATATTTTGTAATAGAGTAAATATACATAAATACTATATGAAATTATAAAATATTTAGAGTTATTATACTTTTTATGTAATTTCATGGATTATGTGGTAAAAAAAAGAAATATGATTATATTTCATAAAAATCGTGTCTTGACATTCATTTTGTAATATCAGGATATATTTTGTAATATTAAATTTTACATAAAAACCATATTTTGACAAATATTTTATAATACAACAATCTATTTTGTAAAGTGGTTAGATCAATTATAATGAATCAAGCTTTTTTATTTTTATTAAAAAATAAAAATATAATAATAAAAAATATAACAATAAATATATAATTTTTATATTAAATAATATGATATTAATATAGTAATATATATATAATATTGTTATTATTATAATAATATATTATATAATAATATAGTAATATATATTATATATAAATTGATATTAAATAACATTAAAAATAGAATAATTTGCAGAAGAATATTTAAATATGTTAAGTTAGGTTAAGAACACATGTTAATAATATTCGAACTTGGATAATCTATTGATCCATTCAACATCTTGTGTACATTCAATATTTCCACTTAGTGAAATACCACAAGATGTGAGGAGTTCAATTTCTAAGTTTAAGAGACATAAAGAACCTGAAACCTATTAAATTAAAAAAAAAATTAGTTGCGAGTGTAAATTTTATATTGAAATATTTGCCACAATATTTGCAAATATTTATAAAATATAAAATAAAATATATTTTACATAGTGATCTCATAATTACAAAAATCAAATAAAAATATTTATAAAAATTAATTACATAAATAAAATATATTGTATAATCTCTTTTGATTGGGTGGTTCATTATTTTGCATAATGAACTCAGAAAAATTTCACAGTTGTATAATATTATATTATCTTGACATGAAGTTAATAATGTTTTGCATTCACCTTATTATTGTATAAGAGTCAATTTAGTTGTCAGTGGGCAACATCAACTGCATAAAGCTTCATCATCAGTAAATTAATTTACAAAGGTAACAAGTTATTGGTAAGGAAACGTTCCTATTACAATCAGTTTCCTCGAGTAGATTAAATTATAATATGCATTAAGCACAAAGACCTTTAAGAACTACACATAACAGATAGTTATACAATGAGATTCTTGCTCTTATTAAAGACTTTTGGCTAAATGTTGTTTCAATAAAAACTCTCCTTACTGCCAACAAGATAGTCATGTACACCGTAGTTGACAGAAGCGCCATCCCTCCTAGAAATGGTGATGACAAGAAAGTTCACACAGTTCAGTTCCCTCTTCATAGACCAGATAGGTAGCATTCCTACAAAATTTATAGCACAAGCACATTAGGAGTCAATAAAAAAGAATTAGGAGCTGCATCACCTATGAGAGAAATAAATCCAGGTACATATAATTTTGTATAGCATTCATATGTACCTAATTTGATTCTAAGCACACTATTCAAATATATATTCTTTCATCAAATTTGTTTAGATTTTCACTAGTAAAAGAGATAGGGTTACAAATTTAATTCTAGCCACACTGCCACTAATGAGAATCTGAACAAATTAGAAAAACTTCATGTCCGGTTGTTGAATTTGTGTTGACAAAGTTAACAAAAAGGTAATTTTAAATTTTGTTTTAAAAAATATTATTTACTTTGTTATCAAAATTAGTATATTAAATTAATTCAAAAAAGTTATAATAGAAATGCATTTTTATAATATATAATTTTGTAATAGTATTACATAATTACGAAGTTGGTTGGATGGTATACTAATATGACTCTGAGTTATTAATAGAATTGTGACAAGATTGATCGATCTGTTGGTTAACTGGCTGATTCATATAAATGATTTCAAATTTTATTTAAATACAATTTTTACTTCGAATTGAATCGGTCTCTAATTCAGTTTTTGAATTTTTCAATCGAACTACTAATTCAGTCCGAGTTTGATAGCCATGGGTATATCTATGAAGTATATTTAATTTATTTTTAAGTATAAACTTATATTTATATTATTTATTAAATTTTTTTTAATAAAAGTTTGATTAATTTGACTTATTAGGTTTTGATTTTTTTTTAAAATTGAAGTAAATTAAATTCTAATTCAATGAAACCAGAGAATCATTAAAAACATGGAGCAAAAATATTAATAGTGGAACTTTGTGCAGATTGGCTAGTGCCTAATGAACTAACAAATGGGAGGTCCCAAACAAATTGAACCACTGAAGCATTCTTATCATACATGGAGGGAAGTGCCATCACTTCTACATATCATATAAATGAAAATTTTCTAAATGAAATTCTGGCGAAAAAGCATCCGCTGGTATAAGGAAATGCCATTATTTATTCAATAAATCTCTGGCCAAAGGGTCTTTCCTGGAATTTGGCCTCAAGCAAAATTCAATTCAAATAATTCAATCCAAAATATTACCAACTTCAAACATTTGAACGATGATCCAAATAAAAAGGCAAATAATATAAGACAACTAATCCATAGTACCACCACTGCAAGACTATAATTAAATTGGACATGATCAATACAGAATATCTCAATATAAATAAATCCAAGCATCAGTTCTGCATTAGGTGGTGATTCTTAAAGCTGAAGTATTGCATCTTACAACCTTTTAGTTGCTTTCAGAAAACCTGCAAGATCTGAGCTCATAAGGACTTTCATTAAGATGTAAGTGTTTTTTTTTTTTTTTATGTTATTTAATTTTAACTAGTCTAACTATTTTGTCCTTATTTTATTTTTATAATTTTTATTTAACCTTTTTTTAAAAACCTAATAAACCACAGTTTTGTCTTCTCCACTGCAGCTGCTATCTTTTTTTTAGATCGTGCAAACGCTATTCTTTTCCAGGTACAATTTTCATAGAACTGTTGTGTATTGGGAGTGGTAATTCAAGCTATTTGGGGTGAATAATTATGGCACAAATAATGGTTCCCATAGAATTGCCTTTGCATATTTTAACTTCTCATTCGGACATAGAACCCATCTGTGTCCATGTAAAAATAGTGTCACAAATTGCTGATGTAATTTTGTCACTTTTAGTTATCCAATTTTACAAGCGCTCTAATGTTGTATTTTTCAATTTTTTTTAAAAAAATTTTGGTGTCCTGCATGTTAAAAACTATTTAATGCTTAACTTAAGCTGTTGTCACGCCTTTGTCATAAAATTTAAAGGTTGCTGCTGGAGATTTTATATACATTGAATCGAATAGTGGAGCAGTGAAAAGATTGGGAAGAAGTGATGCTGTTGCTCCAGAATTTGACCTTGAAGTGGGAAATATGTCCCACTTCCTAAGGGAGAGGTTCACCAAAAAAAAAGAAGAGAAAGTTGAAGTTGTTTATGAACTGTTGCTTTTTCATAATAAATTAAAAAGCAAGCATATATGCACACATGGGACCTCTCATTTATATATTTATTTATGATCATAAGGGAAGATAATCTAAGTTTTAACATGTTAAGTAATTTTAGTTGGACCATCGAATTCAATAAATTGATAATGATGAATGATCTAACTGTTCTCGGTTAACTTGTCTTCATGAATGCTAAATTTTAAGTTATTTGTGAAGTTGTTTTTATGAGTACTTTAGTAATTTTAAAATAAAAATTTCTTAAAACTTTACCTTTCAATCAAACAAAATAAACTATAAACCATATTTTACCCTACTTTCTTTTTAAACAAGACAAGATTAAATTATTAACCTTATCTTACTAAACCTTACCCTATCATACTTTAAAAAACCTTACTTTACCTTATCATCTATTTTCCCAAGCATAGTGTTAGAGATTTAATTGTATACATACATCCATATATATGGAGTTTCTTTATTGCATTTGCACTGTGATCCGGTCCAGCGGTCTACTATTTTTACAATGAGGAGGAATAGGCCAGCTCGGAAGGACCACTTCGCATTTAATCCCATCTCATTGGGAGACTCTCTCTCGACTTCTCCTGGTGACATCCAACTAGAAACATGTCAAGATGGGTTAAGTCAGGGTGCTAGCCTAACGCAAACAAATTCATGCACATCCACGACAACTGAGATATCATGTTTCAGTCTCAAAATCCAAGTAAACTCTAATTAACGGCTATAAATAGCAATATAATTGCAACAACAATAACTTCTTTATCCTTTCATGTCTTTTATCGCAAAACTTGAACATTAATCAACTCGCACTGTTTTGAATGTTGGAGTGTTCTAATTAGACTCTTAATAGCACTCCACTTCACTTTTGTAAGCACTATAAAAAAATGTTATTTTTTGCGACTAAATATTAATGACAACACTGATTTTTTGTTGGTAAAAGAATTATTAGCAAGGAAAATCATTTATTGTCGCAAAAATGTCATTGCAAAAGATTAATATTTGCAATAAATTTGTCTCACTGTCACCAATAATTTATTTGTGATAAAGTTTTTTCATTGCTATTATTAAACCTTATTGTCAAAAAATTAGCAAAAATATCATGTTATGACAAATAAATGTATTAAAAAAACTAATTGCAACCACCAAATATTTGTTGCAAATATTATGTTAGTTTGGCACATATTTTTTTCAAGTACTTAAATTTCAAAAATATATTAATTTGATTGTAAATTAGTCCCTTTTCCCCAATTGTAACTAAAATGTAAATTAATATTTTTATATAGGACCTTAAAATAATTCTAATGTGCATGAGATATTTTTTTTATAAATTATATAAAATACCTAACAAATAAAAGTATAAGATGTAAAACTAAAAACAAAACAAATAGAAATAGAGGACCATGAAAAAATTATTATTTGATCCTTAAGGATTAGTCCAGTCGAGTTATGAAAAGGTTGAAACGTATTGGTTATCGAAATTCTCCAAAATGAAAAATTATAATGAAATTTTAATATCATGATGAAGTAAAAGTTTTACTGACCAATTATATTTCTAAGATAAGAATTTAAATTTTTTGATGTTTATTAAAATGAATTTAATTGTTTTGAAAAGTTTACTATAAAATAAAATTTTAATAAAACAAAATTTTAAGTCTTATGCTTATATATGATTGTGATAGCTAAATTTAACTTAATTAATT
>CATIWR010248046.1:0-35878 GCA_949677035.1 Omphalea diandra
TCTTCTTCTTCTTCTTCTTCTTCTTCTTCTTCCTCCTCTTCCTTTCTTTCTTCTTCCTTTGCTCTCTCTTGTTTCTGGTATAACCCACATTTTTTCCTTAAAATTTGACCTTAATGGTCTGCATTTTTATCTTAAATAAGTCAAAAGATTGGGGTTGGTTTCTTATTGGTTGAAAGTTAAAAGTTTTGCTTTTAGTCCCTCTTCTTCACTCATTAAGCACTTCCATCTATCTCCTAATTACTAGATACTCCTTATACTTTTAATTAAGCTCTAAGACACCATTATTTATGATACTATAACATGCACACAACATAAAATAATTTGCCATGCAACTATACAAACACTACATATATGTTCAAGTGTCCCCAAATGCAATGGTGCTTCTAAATGATTATTTATCTAATGCATATGTTTATGTGATAATGCCAATGAACGTGTCTGGGGATGTTACATATACAAACTAAATAAGTTAGTTATCACTATGAAGATAAAAACAATAAATTGAAAACCTAATTAAATGTACCTAAGCAAAGGGTTCTCACCAAATCTCCTCTAAGTCAAAGGGGCCTAATCATGTTTCTAAGTCCAAGATCAATATAATCCCAACATCACGTGAACATTATAGGATAACCATAACATATAAAGCATAAACACATAAGCATGAATAATAAAACATAAGATGAATGTGACATGCAAATGCATTTGAAGGATATTAAAGGCCTTAGGAAAGGTACCAAATCAACATAGGGAATCCTAGGGTCATTGAATCCTCCCTTAAAATGCTCTTAAGGAGCTAAAACATCTATAAGTATAATGCTAACCACTTGAAAGGTTAATATGTTGGCATATCTAAAAAGAATTAACATTAGATCAATAACATATGCCAAACACTAGACATGAGTTATAGCAAAAATGGGGAATCATAAAGAATTGATCTTTCTCCTTCAATCTAATCAAGTAGCCATCTTAAAAGAAAGAAAATAGAAGGAAGGAGTAAGCTAGATAGCTAGTCACTCTTCTATGGTGATGGTGATTAAGATAGATATAACAAATAACTAACATAATAAACAATGAGAAATAAAAGGCTTTTAAGGTCATTATAAGTTACAAAAAGTCATTGGGAGTTATAAAACTCTCTTTTAATCATTGCCAAAACACAAAAAATAATATATATATATATATAAGAAAGTGCAAAAAATCAACCCTTTAACTTGAGCATTGCTCCATTATTTGAATGAATAAGTGGTCTTACTTCATAAAACCTACCCCTATTTTATCACTAGAGCTTATAAAACACCCATAAGACTTAAAGAAAGAAGAAATTAGATAGAGAAGAAGAAGAAATTTGTAAGTTGTTCTCAATCATAGTAGGTTAAATAAACTAACTAGTAGTCTATATGGCTTATAAAGAGGTCTGTACAAACCACAAACTGGTCTTTATAGCCCTCTGTGACTAGGTTTTCAAAACTAAAAAGAAAAGAAAAAGAAAAGGGAATAAGGGAGAGGCCACCAAATGCTTTAGATTCTCTTTAATGATTCCTTTGCTTTCTGAGCCACTATGGTTTGATCAATCCTCTAAATTGCAAAGGTATATATGTAAATTCAAGTAATAAATGCCTTAGGACTACCTTAGATCTTTGTGTAAATGAATAAAGTGTTTGATTTTCGTGTATAAGGGTGATTTAAGTAGGAATTTTAGTAGAGTTACTAGGGTTCCAAAATGTCTCCCTCCCTCTTTAAAATAAGGGTATTTATAGAAAGAGATGAGTTTATTTGAGCTAGATAAGATATGGTTACACTTTATTCTTGATCCACAACAAACAACGGCCAACAACATTCTAGAGTTTAGGGTTTTAAGGTGGTTGATACTTAAAAGATTGTTTGTACAAACCACTAAATTGGTTGTACAATCATGTGAATGATAAGGATCAAGGTTTTGGAATCTTCTTCTTACTAGAGTTTTTGTCTTAGCTATACAACTAAGTGATAGGATGTACAACCATCTAAAAAGTGGTAGGGTGAATTTTGGATTGGGCTTTGGCCTTGGTTTGAATTTGATCTAAGGCTTTCTTAAGCTTTGTTCTTCTTTTTTTTTTTTTTGGAACTTTCCCTTGTATTTGAGAGACAACTTCAATAGTTTTTCATCATTGGGCTCGCATCATAAGATCCAAATCCAATGCTCACAAATACTAAAGGAGCTAATAGTCAATTATTAACTTTAGAAATTCTTAACTAAAGGAACCATAAATTCAAAAAGTTTAATAATAAAAAAAGTTTTTCATATAAAATTAATTTAAAAGGTTTAAAAATATAGAAAATTTTTCACATTCATCCTCTTTAGAACTTTATTAAAGTTTATTATACTAATTTAATTATAATTTTATTTTTATTATTTTACTAAAAAGATATCATTATGCAATGATCATATAAAGTAATAATATATTACAAATAATAATAAAATTCAATTTAATATTTATATATTAATTTTCAACACGCAACTAGTTAACTAGTTATTTTATGAAATTAAATACCAAATTTATTTAAAACTTTATTATAATAATCGTATTGCAAATGTGCGGATTTACGATTAATATATAATAAATTATGATCTTATAATTTATTTGTATTTACTACTAACCATGTGTTAAGTTTAGAATTTATTTGAAACATCTTATTATTTGTTAACATAATTGCTTGATAAATAAGAGATTTTAGAAAAATATATTATTTGTTTAAATATGTACATATTTTTGTTGTGAACATTTTAATTTCATTAATCTTTATATTTTTAAAGGATATATTAAATTATAGTCCATGCAATGTGCAAATTGTCAACTAATTATGAATTAAGAATGTGATTTACATTATAACAATCAATAACAATACCTAAGATTTTGACTTAGTAGTTGTTTGATAATTATATTAAATATTTAAAATTAAAAAATTCAACATTTATTTTTTAAAGATTATTTGATAACTGTTTTTTTAGGTTCACAAAATTTTAAATGTGTTTTATAATATTTTTTATTAAATACTTAATTTTAAAAAATCTAATAAGTAGAAAATTTTTAGTTAATGGATTAAGTAATTAAAAATATTTACCAATGATTATTCAACTCTTAAAATTTTATTTAGTTCTACAATTTTTAATACTTAAATTATTTAACACTTATTTTTTTAGAACTTAATTTTCAATTTTACCAAACAACATCTTACATTATGTTTGGTATAAATGAATTTTTATAATTTTTTTTTGAAATTCATCTGCAAGTTCACATTTATGTGTTTGGTATAAATGAAAATTTATTTATAATTATATTTTATTAAATTCTTAAAATTAGTTATTATTAAACCAAATTCTATCAAATTTGATAGAATTTGCAATAAATTCTAAAATTATAAACTTTTTTTATTATAATAAAAATGCCCTTAATTAAAATATTTTTTTATCATTCTTTCTATTTTTTGATTTTCTATTTTTTGATTCTTTTATCTCTATTCTATCTCTCTCTTTTTTATTATATCTTTTATATTTGTAAAAATTTTAAAAAATAAATACAAGAATATTTTGTAAAATTAGCTTTTTAGTACACGTACATTGCACTAATTTAAATAATTATTAAATATGCAAATTAATTAGTTTTTTAGTTTTATATTTGTATAAATAGAAAAATAAATTAAGTAAAGTTATAACTAATTAAAAATTTTCTAAAATACATAATTTTTGTATTAAATATGATTTTATTAATAAGTGAATGAAAAATAAATTAAAGGTAAAATGATGAAAAAATCAAATCTAAAAACTAAATAAGAATGATATAAGATTAATAAAATAACATCAAAAATAAAAAAATAATTTTGACACCCATTATTAATATACATATTCACTATACTAACTAAAATATCAAAATAACACAATAATGATATTTCTTCTATTTATAAATATCTTTAAAATAAATTTAATGTATAATAAAATTTTATTTTTACGACCTATAAATTTAATATATGATAAATTTTCTATCATAGACTATGAGAGAAATACTTTTTTTTTGTAAACTATGTTTTAATATAAAATTTTTATTTTTTTTTATTATTTTGTGTGATAGCATAAAAGCTTTTATGATAGATATTGAAACTTTTTAAGTAATGCTAAAATGCCATAGTTAAAAGACTTTTTTATTTCATTTTTTTATATTTTTCATTTTCTCTTTTGTTTCTTCTTTTAACTGTATTTTCTCTTTTTTTAATATTTTTATATTTATAAAATTTTTTTAAAAATTATATATAAATATTTTGTAAAATAAAATATATTATTATTAAATTTTACCCTTCGTAGTATGTCAATATAAAAATTTATTTATAAATAAAATAAATTTTAAATAAAAATAAATTTTAAGTTAGGAATTCAAGAAACCCAAACATTAATATATGCAGACCAACTTCTAAATTGCTTTTTTTTTTTTTTTTTCCCGCGGCGGGTCTAGCCTTTTAAATCCTCTGTCAGGGTTTAAGCAATTAGCTCCTACACGAAAATACCGGTAGGAGAACCCGGACCAAAAAAAAGAAAAAAAAATCTCGAGGAGGTCGATATTGGCCGGAATGGAAGTCCCAATCACCGGCAGCGATTCCATCAAATGGCTCGAGCTTGCAGTCGCCAACGCTGATTCACACATTTCACAATCGCCTATCGCCCCTGTTACAGAAGGTTGCGGCTCCTGCTGCATAATCGGAGATCCCCCTCTCTATATTATTTGGTTAGTTCCTTTTCATTCAAAATCCAGTGAAATTGCAATTAAATCAGAAACTTCAATTAACTAAAAATAATTGCATCAGGAGGATTCACAAGAATCGGCCACATGCTCTTGAGTTACTTGAGATTTCTGCTGATAAAGAATTTCCCAGAATCGGGCTCCGTATCACATTCCCCGATGCCCTTTGCCCTTTAGTTTATATCTACAAGACGAGGTTTGTCCTTGTATATAATGTATTATTATTGTCTGTTTTAGAATTTTCGAATAATGTATTATTTATTTTACGCAGATTGGTTCTCCTGCAAACCCTTTTCTGTTCTATGCATTTACAGTTTCAGGAAATGCGTACGTTTTGAAGCTGAGGAGTGTTTCTGATTACATTTGGTGCTCCTCTGCTTTCCTGCGGAGTGAGGTTATGGGGGTTTAATTTGCACAAATATTTTGATAATGAAATTATAAACGAAGTAGCAGCCACTGATATAAGCCTTGTGGTTGGAAGACATGATGGGTCTGTTGTTTGTTTCCAACTTGGCTTCCCTGACCAAACTGCTCCTGGTATGTTGATATTTGCATCACCGTTCACATGTTTTCTTCTGCTGTCTTGTGGTCTCTGTCTTCTTCTTCATATTTCTCTATCTGATTTTTTTTTTTTAATTTAAATGCAAGTACATACATATCAAAAGAGCTCTAAAACTTGGGTGTGGGCTTTTTGGCTGCATAAAACATGTTCCTTTATGTACAATCACTATTAGTGAGTTTTTACTCATTTCAGCAATTAGTTTGCCACTGCTTTGTTGTTGGCTCTCCTGGTATAGGTTTGGGACAGTTGGGAGAGCCAGAGAGGTTATGTTGTCAATTGTGTAAGTAGCGTATTGCCATAGCTATATCTTGTATGCTATTTTTTCTTTTTTTGGTAAAGCGGGGTATTTTGATGTGCAATTAAAAATTTGATTTCTTGTTTAGCTTGTTGTGGATAAGGTGGTTTTTGCAGCTTTTCTAGTGAGGAGTTTCTTTCAGAGTTATTCAGTCAGAGGGCATTACTGGTTTAGTTGCTGGTTTTACTGTGCATTTTCTGTTTGTTTTTATTTTATTATTTTGTTAGGAGGTTATTGGGTCCTCCATATTCTATTCTCCTTTGTACAGTCAATAACTTTTCTTTTCTCGTGAAAAAAATATGTTTCAAGTGCTATATTTTTGAGTGTGGACAGAGATTGGGCTATAAGCCTCTGACTTGTTTTGCTCCCACATGTACACAAGGAAATATTTTGTTTTCCTGGGTAATGTTTTGCTTCATTTGGGGATAATTAATAATTTTTCTTTCTTTCCTTTTTGGGCTTTAGGTTTCATGTATGAGCTACGGGATGATTTGGGAATCAGTCGGTTGGGGGGTTTCATGTCAAGGTACTCCTTGTTCAGTTGCGTAATAATGTTTTGTTGTGTAATATTGTGTTCATTGTTGTATATTACCAATAAAAATGAAAAGAGAGGTAAGAAACTATATAACTTGCTGTTATTCGAATTTTTTTAAGCATGAGAAAGAACCTGGACTTGCAGAGTATGCATGATATGTTAGTATTTTAAAACCAATTAGTTGTTACAGTTTCAAAGTTTAAGTGATTGTCTACCAGATGTGAATCACCTTTAATAGTGCCTAAATGCATATTTTTGGGCGTTTCTTCTGAATTATGGGGGAGAAGATTCTTCTGTACTGACAATACAGTGGCCCTAAAACAGCTTTAAGGATAACGTTTTGATGAGTTTTGAAGTCTGAACCAAATAATTCAGAAAAAAGTAAAATTTGGAGTGCCTTGGAGGTGTAGATTACTTGGTGGGGTGCTTCTTAGTTCTGACCATAAGTTTTACATTGTAGCTGCAGCTGTGGTTGTGTGTCTCTGAACCAGAGCAGTTCTTTCTGAGAATAAGAAATTGCATCAAGTTCATTGATTTGCAGTGTTAGATGATGCAAAAAATAGGCATAGAATGGACACAACTAAAGGTGTTATAATCATAATGCTTAATTTTTCTGTCATCTTGCTTCTAAATAAACATAAAGCAAAATGTATTGAAAATCTATACTTTCTGTACTAGCAGCAAAAGGAGTCTCAGGTTTATGTTACAATTTGCCGAAAAAAAGACTATAGAAGCAGTAAAACTTAATTTAGAAAATGAAACAAAATTCATTAAATGGTTGAAATTTAATAATCTGCTTGTTACATAATTGGAAATTGTTATATCTCTGTTTGTTGCTTTTTGTTCTATATTTCAATGTGATTGAAATACCTTCATCCAAAACACACCATGCAGAGGTAGAATGGCAGGGGCTGTACAGGATTTAGTAATACAGGTGTTGCATGGGTTAAAACTTCTATTTGTGCTTCATTCTGATGGGATCTTGTGAGTATGGGATCTGTCATCTCATGGGAAGATTTTAAGTCACACCATGAGCTTTCCTAATTCAGAAGGCAATACCCATCACTTTTGCTTCTGCTGCTTTTAAAATCTGTACTTGGCTTTTAAATTTTTTTGAATCATGAAGCCTTGAGTCTCGGTAATTCTTCATGCAGTACCTATCACTTTTGCTTCTGCTGCTTCTAAAATCTGTACTTGCTTTTAAATTTTTTGAACCATGAAGCCTTGTGTCTTAGTAATTTTTCATAATAGTTTGCCAAACTAAAATTAATAAAATAAAATAAAAAAAGTAAAATAAAATAAAATACTAAAATAAATAAATTTCAAGAAGTTTCAGAAATAAATAAATTGAAATATTGCCTTAATACTAAAAACCATATTAATAGGCGTCAGAAGGAATGCCTAAGATTATTGTGGATTTGGAATCTTTGTTTTTTTTTTTTTTTTAATAGAGTCAGATGGAGAATGGAGTGATTTTGAACATTAGTTCTGAATTTAATGGAAGAAGATTCAAAGTTTTTCTTTGTGCTAATGTCCAGCATTAGTTCAAGAAATTCTGTAATTTCAGATTATCATCTTTATAGGGAGATTCTCAAGTAATTGCTATATGAATTTCAGTAAAAAAAAATTAAGCAACTCTGGAAACAGTAAAATGATTCCAATGTCAATTAACTTATCAGTCTAAAATTTCCATATGGCTTCTTGATTCCTTTAATGTTTTTGATTGTGGGTATTGCTTTCTGCTTTGTGAATGAATGAGCTGTCTAGTGCTTTTCTTTTTTGCTTTCAGCTTTGTGAATGCATGAGATTTCCTGACCTTTAGTTTTTGGATCTTCTAAATAGTTTTGCTCTTGCACGTGCATTGTATCCCATTGGTAGCTTTTCATTCTAAGTTTGATCTGTGTGCTTATCCAAAATTTTAGGGGAACAGAATCCTGGAATTATGCCACTTGGTTAATGTCATCTAAGAAATGTGTCCCTGATTGGTACGTTTTCTTACTTTAAGTTTTTGTTCTTTCGAAGGCTGGAGTGGATTTAGTTAAATCTTATAGATTTGTTAATCTAAAAATTTTGTAATATACTTTATTTTATTTTTTCTAATATGTTTCACTTTCAGATGCAACATCTGTAAGGTTATGGTTGGGTGAAACTACTGAGGATTCAAGCTTAATTCCTCTGGCCATCTTGTGTAGACATACCGCGGTATCTATCTCTGAACTAAATGATGAACCTTGATTTTTTATTACAATTATAAGAATATTATGGCTTATTTAATTTTATCAACCTTTCTCTTGCATCTATATGGCTTATTTAATTTTATCAACCTTTCTCTTGCATCTTCATGCATACTAGCATTCGTAATCGGTAATTTTTGCCTCTTTATTTATTTATTTTTGGGGTGGGGTTGAGGATTCTACATGATTTCTCATCAAGTTAAATTCTTGCACATGCCTTTGTCAAAATTGATTTCTGATTAATCTTTACATTGTGACAAGACCCTAGGGCATTCATATGTGGTTTGGTTTCAGAAAGGTGCTGCTTAGTAGTTTTATTAATACTCAGAAAATCTCTGAAAGTCTTATGTTGATTGACTGATGCCCTCTTACCCAAAACTTTAGCAATTCAACAAAGCTTCAATCCCAATGTTGCTTGATTATGTATATCTTTTTCCTCCATTCTACTTGATCCAGAGTTACATGTGTAAGGAGTTTCAATGATACTAAGTCCTTCCCAACCGGTAGACCCTGTATCATCCTAAGTCAACCTCACATTTTTTCATGTCCCTGGCCTGGTTATGGTCAGGCTCTAATTTTTTTCTTTACTTTCAATTTTCTTTTGTTTTATTAATAAAATTTTCTTTTATGAAGGAAGAACAATAAAAAGACCAAGGTAATGGTTTGTAATTGGGTGTCTGTCCCTCAGAGTATCTTTATGGTTCCCTCAGAGTATCTTTATGGTTTGTGAGAAAAGGATATTGTGAGACTTGAAATTCTGAATAGCTTTTTATAAACACAGATTTTTGATGCAGTAATTATTACAAGTATCTGCATGTTGCTAGATGTGGAACCTTAATCCTGTAAAATGCACATTATAGTTACTTGTTTCCATACCACTTGATTTGGTTGGTAGATGATTTGGCTGGTAGATAAGAGGAAAAGTTAAGTGAGCGAGACTTTTATACATATATAATTGCAACTATTTTATTCTATTGTTTGGGTAAAAGTGCTTTATTAAGCCAGAGGAAATATGAATGCAAGAATGAGGAGGAGGTTTATTTCTAAAAGGCATGGGTAAATGTGAAAAAAGCAGTAAACATTTCTTTTTGTGCAACATGTTAGTGTCCTCTGAATCTTATGAGGCGTAGTTGGCAAATGGAGATTAGAATCAAGAATTGAAATGCTCATTTGTGAATTGTGAATCGAATTAAATTGTAAGATTCAGTATAAATTCTCAAACTCAATTTAAAACAGAAAGTATTTATGTAAAGCAAGCAAAATTCATTTAATATGGCATATGTTGACAAATACAAAGTGGTTATATGGACTATTATTAGGATGCTTGCCTGTGAAGCAAGATTAGAGATTATGAGTCAGATCATGGTATAATGACTACATAATGTTATTATAAACTGAAAAGGAAAAATCCAGTTCTTTAACTCTTAAAATGTAAATAATGTATGAAATTATAAAATGCTTTAGAATGTATTGCAAGTAAAATGCTTTAGAATGTGTCACAAGTCCCCTGTTTGCCTGGGAGAATATTAATCTAGGATTAGAAGCTGCAGATGCATGAATGGCAACAGGCGTTGTATGGTTTTGTATGCTGTTACTATGTTCTTTATTTTTCTTAGTTTCGAGTAACAGGGAGAGGGTTTTGGGGATTGTTTCATGGAAAGCTTGGAGTTAAAGTTTGAGTTTTAAACCCATGGGGTCCTAAAAGAGAAATAAAAATCTGCGAATTGATATATTCATATTGATTCACTTGACTTAATCACACTTCATGCATATTTTGGATTGGGCCTATAGATTTGAATCACTGGGCTGGGTACTTATATTGTACGATTCTAACGACGGTGCGACAAGGATGTGATGCTTTTCATTTTATCCAATCTACTAGTCTTGTGTGATCAGGGATCATATCTTTTATGAGAATTGTTTCAAATATACCTTTCAGCCAAAACCTTCAGCAAGGTAACAAACTTAGCACTCAAGATGTTGGATTGAGTGTTTGATCTAAGTTCCTTGAAGATGAAGACTTATGGCTGTCAAAAATCTGATTAGCTTTTGTTTCTTAATTTGCTGTTAGTCTTATTAATTTATTTAATTATGATTGACCAACCATAAGCTGAAAATTTTGTAGTAGTCCATGGGTCACGAAATTGCACTAGTTATCAAAAATGATATTTTTGTGCCAAATTCTAATGCTATGTCTGTTTTGCTTGTCAGAATCATAAAACTTTTTTTTTTTTGTACCTATTTTTGGTTCAATTTTTGTAGCAGCACTGATTAATTTGCTGGCCCAACTATGAAGGAAGTTAGCATGGAGATGATCTATGTTTGTAGGCTTCACTTTAGTCCAGGGGACTGGATCAGTTTGTCAGTAGAGCCTTCAATGCAAAATATCCCTCTGGAGGAGGTTACTGATTGCTTTTCTGATTGTGTTTATGCTTTATTCTTGGCATTGAGGTTGAAATTACTTTTTTGAAAAGCACCATATTAGAACAGCTCGAAACTCCTGTTTTGCTGTTTTGGTACCTTATGACCAGAACATGTCAAAGATACCATTAAAATAAATTTTAATGGCCTTTAATTAATATTTTCAATGTGGTGCTTTTTGAATAGTAGCTCAAACAACAATGCTGAATAGACCCTTATTGAATATAAAATTTCATAATTACACTCTTTTTGTTGTTGCTCTAATTTTCAGGGGGAATGCATTGATGTGGCCCTTACTTTGGACAAAATATGGATATTGAAGGACAATGGATTAACTTTTCATAGTTTATTTCATACAGATAATGTGTAAGTTTAATCCTTGTAATAATTTTTAAATTGGATCTATAATTTTTGAAGTGAATAGGCTTTACTTGTCAGGGAAGAAGTCCACTGCTATGTTTGCAGGAAGAATTTGTTGCTGAACAGCTATTTCAAAGTTCTGGACTTTCTTTAGCTGATCTTTTTGGGAATATCAATTCAATATTCTCATATATGAAGGTGATGCTGCTATTTCTTTTAGGATTCTGTTTAAAAATTTAACTGTTGTGATAGAGTTGTATGTTGGGACTTGGGTGCTCTTTTGTACTACTGGTGTGATAGATGCCACAATGCACCAGCTCCAAACATTTGTGGGAACTGACAGTATTCCTTATCAAAAGGAATAAAAATGACTTGTAGTGAAATGGATTCGCCTTTCAAACATGCCTGATATTATAATCTTTATGAGGTTATTTCATAAAAATAATGAAAACTATTATTTCTTTCTTTTCATGCACCTTTGTTTCCATCCTGTAGTGCCAGCTTAATCATCTAGGATACCAAGCTGCGAAATGCGTATGATGCCACAATATTATCCCTGAAATGTAATCATGTTGAGCAAATGATTATTGGATTTCTTGAGGCTGATAGTCTGCTAAAATTCATTTTGCAACTCAAGAAAAGGAATTACTAGGAGTTGTTGAAATTACATTATCTCTCAATTGGGAGACGTTTTGTTAAAGATTTTGGAATGAAAAAAAAATTTTATATAAGCTTTTCTTTTGCATATTGGTAGGCTGTAGATTAGATCTACATTAAGATTTATAAAAAAGAAAAAAAAAACATTTTTTTTAATACTTCTTGTGTACGTGTCTCTAGTTGCTTTAGTTATTCAGTACTAGAATACTTCATTTTACTCAGAAAGAAGAAAAAGACCCTCCATTTCACAAGTATCAATTTATTCACTCTTCTTGTTTTGCCTGTTTATGTGCAAACCATCACAAGAATAAAAGATCATTCTTAGGATTATTAGCTTTATGGTTTATGTTTTTGTGTTTTTGAATTTCATCCACTCAACCTTATTTCCTATGCCTTTACGTCATATTTACTGTTTTGTAAGTTTTTTGGACTGTTCTGTTTTCAGTGTTATGTGCCTCATGTTCCAGGTGCTTATGGAAAAGATATTTTGCTTACAGTTATATATATATTTTTTGAATTAAACTTTTACAGGATCATGTTGTGTCATTTGTCTCTTCCATCTTTATGCGTAGGCTGCTTCACCCTGGGATTCATCATAATACTATTCTGCGTTCGACTTTTCTTGATTACAGCAAGCACTGGACTGATTCTGAATTCCAGTCCTTAACTGTTGATGGACTGAAGAAAGAAATGCGTTTACTAATTGTGCATGAGGTGCTTTTCCTTTTAAGTCACAATATCTTCCTAACTTATGTTGGAGTGTATGTGCTTGTTGGGGTGACATTACTTTCAACCTTTTTCCTTTCCCTTTTTTTGGTGAGAATAGGAGCGAGTTTGAAGTCCTAAGCAAGACTAATGTCCTGTATTTTTTGGCCAGGGTGTCAGTGAAAGTCCAGCATCAATATTTTGTTCCTGGAAACAGTTCTGTACATGTTATTTCCATAATTGGTGCAAGCACAATTCACCTTGTGGTTTTCTATTTCAGTCCTCCTCAGGTGTTGTTGGTTTAGTCAGGAGGAATTCCATATCCTTATTTCGTGATATAGAAAGAATTGAGGTGCTTATTGATGGTATAACTGAGATTATATTGCCAGCATTGGACAAAAATACTGTACTTTTCATGAGTCTCTTTTAATTGTTTCTTGTATGCTTTCCAGTTCTAATACGTTCTTCTGATGAACTTCTAGACCCCATCAGCTTTGGATTGGATTTATCTGATGATGATTCTGATCGTGAGATTCTTATGGAAGTGCTCAGATGCATTAGCAGTATAAACCAACAATTGGGGAAAACAGCTTCTGCTATATTTTATGAATCACTTGTTGGAACGTCAAGTATCTCATTTGAAGAAATGGTTCCTCGCTAACTGAAGATTCTCAAAACAGGATCTAGTACATTAGTGTCATCACTTCATCTATCAGATCTTGGAGGAGATTTTGCTTTGGAGAAGGAACTGGCAGATCATAGAAATCTGAGAAAATTTTTTATTAATATGCTATTTTCACTTCATGGTTTGTCCAAAAAAGCTGAGTCATGGGGCAAAATCTTGAATGTCATTGAAAGTTATCTACAATTTCTTGTACCTCAAAAGGTCATGCAAAAATTAGATGCTGGATTGTCATTTGATATAAATGTTTCCATTGTGGTCCAAGCTGCTTCTCAAATTGCAAAGTCAATGTTTGATTCTGCATTGGATTTTCTTCTATTTGTGAGCTATCTTCTCAATGTTAGTGGACAGGTTTGTTCTTCCACTTCAATTATTATTATTTTTTTAACTTCTGTGGTATTTTGATTTTTGAATAAAATTCATTCATTAAAATATTCAAGCCATATATCTTCATGTGATCTATTTGTCTGTTTGTGGTCATTTTGCTTGTTTTGGATCATGCCTAGCTTTTATTACCGTGAAATGACAAAAAAAGATCCTGATCTTGTGTACTTTTTCAGTTTTTATCAGTCCTTTTAACATTATTAGGTGTGGTAAGACTGTTGATAATTTTGAGTAACCCCCAACTATTGAAAAAAATTATATATATATATATTTTGTTGGAAGGAAAATAAAAATAATATGCATTGTAATGAATAAAAAAAAATTATGTTTCTTTTTTGTCAATTAAACTTGGTAATTGATCTTCATTTGTAGATTATTGTTCACCAAAGCTGCTAGCACAATTTTCACTGGTGTTAAAGTTCAGTCACAATGATACAACTAAAAGGTTTGACAAAAAATTGCATTGGATGCAAATTTAGGAATATTTTGGGGCATCGGCATTTGTTATACTGTTCAGAGTTACCAAAGTTAACTCCAAACCTTAGAACTTTTCACTTCAAGAATTCTGATTTAGCAATCTACATAAGCCCCTCATAACTTCGCCCTTCATTTTGGGCTAGTGGTAGATCATTTCTGATACTTTTCTGCAAGCCATAGGGATTTGTGCTGTTGTTAACTTAAGTACTAGTTATTGGGTGTGATTTTGTCCAATGTTGTGATGAAATCTCATTAGATTCCAAAAAGATAATTCAACTGGCTTCCTTTATTTGTGTTTCTTTGCTGGAATTGGCTCAAAATGAAAGTAGTGATCGACTCTTTGACTTGGTTACATCTGATTCGGGGAATGTGAGACTACCTTACTATTATCACAATTATCATGTATTTTAATTTGAGACCAATCCATTTGGTGGATTTTATTTTGATAGGGCTCTTCCTGCTACCTTCTATGATATTCCCTGGTCTAGTCGTCTTCTTATTACCTCCTATGAGTATTCTCTGGTCTTAGCATGTTTGTATATGCAAATTTATTTGTAATAAAAATTGTTGCAAGTTGGTTCTGTATGTTGGCGTTTGATCATATAGAGCTGATGGTGTTAGGAATTACATGAACCAGTGGAATATTCTTTTAAATGATTAAATTGCAGCTATATAATTATTGCAAATACTGAATTTTATCATATTATCTTTTGTGAATGAGCCTTGGGAAATTAATTTTTCTGATCGGAAGGTTTTATTAATGCTTTTTTTTTTTTTTAAACAAAGTTTTTTCCTAATGCTTTGTTAATAAAGTTGAGACATGAACCCAATAACCACAATAATTTTTAGCTTTGGTTATTTGCAAGTGGTTTTTTTCCAAGTCTTGGAATGTGTAATAGAGGATGGGACTTGCCGTAGGAATGTTAACATCATCTCTTGATGCTTGTGTTGTTGGCCATCCCAGAACTGAGCCTCAAAACTAATCCATGTCAACATCATGTTGTCTTTTGATCGGTTAGGAGTTGGTTTACTTAGTTTTATTGAACAACATCACTTGCACAATTTAAGGTATTTGGTAGGGGAAAGGAGGCAATACAATTTAAGGCACTTGATAGGAGAAAGGAGCCAATAATTAGTAATATGTTGCAGCATTTGTTGTATTTAGCTGGATTTCTTTTGGCATTTTGGGTTAATTGCTCTGAATCCAAAGCTACCTCAGTTGGATATTTGCTTTTTAGCTGTGCAAAAGATGCTGGTTTAACAATTCCCTATGTTCAATTTAATTTGTTTTGAACTTTTGGTTTAAAATACATAAAAGTGGTGGTTGGTATCTGATTTATGTCATCCTTGAGTTATGTTTTGCCTCTTTCTCAATGTTCATGTTTTCCTCTCAGAGGTAATAACATCGAGGGACACTGCAATTTGCAACACATTATGTAGTCCATGGCATAGTTGATATTTTTTATTTTGATACCTACTACTTCTGTATGCTTGTTTGGCATGCATATGTTATCATTTTTGGCTTTTGTTTTGCAACATTCTCTGTTTCTCTGTTTTCCCTTACGAAGCACCAACACCTCTTGAAGGTTGTCGTATGTGTGTCCCATACTACAGGGACACACCAGAAAACATCTGGGAGATGCTGGAATCTGTCCCCAAAATTTTTTCTTTATTTTGAGCGGGGAACAGTGTTGGGACATGCCTGAGACACGTAGGGACACACCTATTTGGAAAAAATAAAAAAGGGGCTTTCTAAAGGTCGAAGTACAAAAAACTGAAGCTGTAAATATTAACATTGTGAGGTAGTAAAAAAAAACCCTAGCAGCTCTATCTATTTTGCTCCATCTGTCTACAGCGCTATTTCTTCCTCTCTCCATTAATTTTCAGCTGATTCTTTCTTCCCCCCTCTCTCTCTCTATTTTCTGCAATGCTGTTTTTTCCCTCTATATCGGCTGATTTTTCTCTCCTTTATTTCAGCAGACTCTCTCTCTCTCTCTCTCAGCTGATTCTTTCTTTTCCCTTTTATTTCGGTAAATTTGCTCTTACCCTCTAAATGTTTGCTACAATTTCTGTTTTGTTTCTTCAATTTGTAGATACTAATACTATTGATAAACTTATATTTTTCATGGATTTTTCTTCAAATGCTGCAATTGATGGGCATGCATCAAAACTCACAGAAAATAATTCTCCTCTTTGGAATAATGTTACCAGAATCGATAAGTTTAAAGGTAGGAGGGGGGGGGGGGTGTAACATAAGGTTTATATGTAATTTCTACAACATGGAATTTAGTTGTTCATACTCTAGAATTAAAGCTCATTTGTTGAAGATTACAAGATGTGGGATTCAAGTTTGCTCCAAAGTAAATAATGAGATTCTTTCTCAATTGCAAAAGGAAGCATAGGAGGCTGAATCCAATGCTAAAGAAAATCAGCTTAAGAGAGTTTCTTTGCATTGTGTCCTTCTCAAGCACAAAGTAGTTCATTTTTTTCTGTCTTTTGGGTGGTAACTTAGGTGGGATATCAAGGACTGGTTAGAATTGAAGGAGTAGCAGCATTTGATTCATGAAAACGAAAATTTTCAATGTCAGGTCCTTAGAGAAGTTAGTGAATGATGAAAGCGTGCAACAATTGCATAGTGAGATTGCTAGAATGTTCTGCTCTGGAGGGCTGCCTTTTCGCCTTGCTAGGAACCCATATTATGTGAGTTCATATATGCAGCCAATAACAATCTCATTGGTTACTTGCCTTCTGGATATGACATGCTGTGGACTACTTTACTTCAAAAGGAGAGGACAAATATTGAGAGATTGTTGCAGCCGACTAAGATAAAGTGGGCTGAACATGGCTTGAGCTTGGTTAGTGATGGATGGACTGACGCTCAGAAGGCCAATCATCAACTTCAGAGCCACATCAGAAAGTGGGCCTATGTTTTTGAAGACTGTGAATTGTGAAGATGACTACCATAATTGTTAAAGGCGCACTAGGCATTAACCTTTGTGCCTTAAAAAGCCAAAGGTGGGCGTTGTTACAAAGGCGCGCGCCTTAGGCCTCAGGCGAGGCACCCTAAAGGTGCGCCTTTGTGACACATTCTTTAAATATTTGTATTTTTTTTTTAAGTGTGGGTAAAAATCCTACTAGGGGCAAAACACCACCCGCTGCCATTTCAAGTGCTAGGCGTAAACAAATGGAAAGAGGAAAGGCAAAAACATCTTTCATATGAGAGCCAACACTCCTCTAGTACTTAGAGAGGGGGAAGAAGATGAAGAATATGATGAAGAAGAGGAGATTCGAGATGATCAATTTGATGATGATGATGATGATGAAGACATATTGAGCTTGATGACGATAGACTAATTGTGCTTTGCTTTGATAATTTATAATTGACAAGTGTTAGAACTAACTATTTGGTATTATTAGTAAGTTTAGGATCTTTGTGTGTTTAGGATTTCAAGTTTGTGTATTTTTTTGTTGTTATGACTTATTTGTCTTGAGTATTAATAATTATAATATTATGGCACTTTGCTACTAGTCTAATAATAAATTTTATAATTTTTGCACCTCATGTCACTAAAGTGTGCGCCCACGCCTGCACCTTGCGCTCAGGCTCCAGGACCCTTTACTGCTTTAGTGCGCCTTACACTTTTAATAACTATGGTGACTACGAAGATAAATTTTTTATTGCCAATTTGATGAAAGAACAAATTAAGATGGTTGGAGAAGGAAATATTGTTCAAGTCATCACAGATAATGCTCCTGTTTGTACAGCTGTAGGGTTGCTAGTGGAGAATGATTTTTCAACTATTTATTGGATACCTTGCGCAGCCCACACTCGTAATTTGGCATCAAAGGCAGATTGTGCAGCGAAGAATACCAAATCCAATGAAGAGACATTAAGAATGTAAGTGGATTACTGAAGTGGAAAATGATGCTTTTGCAATGAGAAATTTTGCAACACACCATAGGATGAGTAATGCCATTTACAATGAATTTGTGCCTTTAAAAATGCTAGCAATTGCACCAACATGTTTTGCTTCAGTGGTTGTGATGCTTAAAAGAATGATGACTATTGAACTTGGGCTTGTAGTTGTGGTTATTAGTGAATAGTGGATAGTTTTAAGGATGAAGACCGTGTCAAAGCTACACATTGTTGAATGATGCTTGGTGGGACAAGATTAAGTACATAATTGAGTTCGCAACACCAATTTATGAAATGTTGAGGTTTGCCAACACTAACAAGCCATGCCTTTACTTGATCTATGATATGTACGACATGATGATTGAAAAAGTAAATGCTGCTATTTGTCAGCATGAGAAGGAGGAAGATTTTGAGGATTCTTCTTTCTATTATTTGGTGCATGAGATCTTGGTATATTGTTGGAACAAAAGCAACATTCCACTTCTTCGCTTGGCTCATTCCTTGAATCCTTGGTAATTAATTATTTATCAGTTTGCTCAATATGTCATGAGTGTAATTGTAGTTCATGGAATTAAGAGTATAATTGTAGTTAATGTAATTCTTTGTACTTCATAGGTACTATATAGATGATTGGCTTAAAAATGGTGTTGGGCATGTAGCTCCACACGATGATGTGGAGATTTCTAATGCAAGGAACAAGTGCTGCAGACGTTATTTCCCAAATGCAGAGGACCGGAGGAAAGTCCAAATTGAATTTGCCAAGTTTTCATCTTTATAGGAAGAGTTTGGAGATTTTGATTCTATCAGTGATAGGAGTCACATGGAACAATCTTACTGGTGGCTTGTCCATTGAGAGCCTATTCATGGATTTAAATCATTGTCAGGGTCAAGATAGTGGTCATAGTTGTGTGTAATACTAACGGGATTGTCACCGCCGTAATATAACGGTAATGAAAAACTGTTACGTAATTTTTATGTGAAAAATTGCAAAATATTGCAAACTAATAAATATTTTCATAAATCACTAAAACTATGACTCAACTAACTAATAAACATAAATTTTGCTATTTAATTTTTTGAGTTAATCTATGAAAAATTATTGAAAGATAAGCTGACTGAGTTTTGATTTGGCATAAATGAAATGGGAAAAAAGAAATAAAAGAAGCAAAAAAAATTTTTAAAAAAGAAAATCTGCTTCATTATGTAATGCCCGTTATCATTACATAACGATAACGATAGTTATGGGTCACATAAATTTTTTTAGCAGTGCAATAATGGCCTTAATTGTAATGGAAGACAAAAATACCGTTATATAATGACCGTTTTTTAATTCCATGTGCCTGCTTCAATGCTTAGTGCTATAGTAATCAAAGTTCTTGGGCAGCCTGCGTCATCCTCTTGTTGTGAACGCAATTGGAGTACTTACTCCTTTGTCAATTCAATGAGTAATATATATATATATATATATAAATATATATATATATATATGATTTGCCATGTTCCTGCCGAACCTGTGTCCTTTTTTCTGAAAATGCCATTTCCCATGTCCATACCTGTACCTGTATGCATATCTGTGTTGGTGCTTCATAGGTTTTCCCTATAGATGTAAGAGCCTCATGGTACACTGCAGCTAATTGTATAGTTCTTTGCTCATTTGTCATTGTTCTTATTCATAACTTGTATTTCTGTATGCTTATTGCACATGTATAGGCATTGCTGCACATAGTTGAGTTGATATGAGTTTGAGTGAGAAACTTCGTTGCACTTTTCTTCCTTGCAGATAAACATGTTGCCTGATGATATATCCAGAATACAACTTGAATTGGTTCCAATGATTCAAGAGTTTATTTTTGAGTGGTTGATAATTCATTTCCTTTACATCACACCATCTCAATCTCCTACAATCGAAGATTTTAGTTCCCAACTCTCATCATTGAAAATTGGTGCGTTAATCTGATGGCATTCTATCAAATGTTTTATTGCTAGCCAAGCCAGCTTTTGATTGCTAGAGTAATTCCGCGCACGCACACACACATGTATACTCTGTTTTTAGTCAGCTGGTCATATTTTTAATTAAATTAATAGTTTATGTAAATTGTTGAATAATTTATAAGGTCACCAAATTGCTATATGCAAGCCAGTTCTTGGATTTGGCTATTGTATGGTGAAATACCATCAACATTTTGCAATTAAGATTCTGCTATAAGTTTCATGTAAGTGGTCATCATAATTCTGGTAGTGAAAATGGACTGCATATATATAGTTCTTAAGTAAAAAAAAAAAAAAAGAGGCATTCTTTATGTTTCATCTATTCTATGGATGCCAGACAAATACTGTGTCATAATCTTTTGAAGTTATGTTGAATTAACAAGGTAGTTTTTTTTTCAATCGGATGGCAGCACTGATAAAAGATCATGGAATGAGAAACTGGGCAAATGTGATTTTACACTGGCTTTTATAATTTCTCTAACTATTCAAAAGTCCTATGGAGACCCAAGTCATCAGTCTTCACAACATCTACCAAATCCAAAAGACATCCTTGGTTCAGTGCAGGACTTTATAAGCTGGATTATTTGAGGCAAATCTGGGGAAGAATCCAATTCTTTCTCCAAACGTTCAACTGAGCTTGCACTTATCCTCCTTAGACATAGCCAATATGAGTCTGTTGAGGTTATTTGTGTTCATCCCCTTTCTTACTATAATTAATTTCCATTAAAATATTAAAGAATGTAACAGAAATTTTTTCCTCGCTTTTTTTTTTTCTCTATTTTCCATTTTTCAGTTTCTTCTAACTACTGTAGAGGCCAATTCACGAACAGAGAAAATATTTAGAAGTAATAAAAAAACTGATGGTGATTGGTGCATACTTCAACATCTTTTGAGATGTTTCCTCCTTGCTCAGTCGAGGTATGGATTCCATGGAATGTTGAAAGAGAGGAAGGTTTGTGAAGCTATTCGCTGTTTCTTCAGGTATTTATTGCTTATTGAAAATATTGTATATTCTCCATCCAGTGTGTAACCTATAGAGGCAGTTAGACAAGTGTCTGAACTGACTGTCCCACCTGTATAAATCTGTATTTGCGTATAGTTGGAATTTTTACAGCTACTCCTCTGAGAAACAAATATGAATTAAAAGTTGAGGGACTCTGAATTGCATAGAAGTAGAACCAAATGAATTAATAAGAACTGGTGGTGGAATGATATTATGATACCATATTACAGTCAGTGGTTTTTTGGTAAATAATAATTATTTGCACTTCTTTTGTATTTATAAAATACTATAATTATTTAGTCTTGTAAACTAGCAAATAATTCTTCAAATCATCTGTCTGACTAATTGTTGATTTTTTCACAAATGCTTACGTATTTCTGTAATATCAAGAGCTTCATCCGGGCAAGGAGCTTCTCAAGCTTTGCAGGATCTGGCTCATGATGCAGGATTACCATATCTTGGTTTTGGTGAATTTTTTATTGGTGTAAAATCTTATTTTTTCTCAAAACAAATGCCAAGTGAGTGATGGTTTTACTCATTCACGTTTTCCTTTTAATCTTTGTTGCAGATGGTTGTGTATCATCGGCTGCATGGAAGCTTCATTACTATGAATGGGCAATGCAGATATTTGAGCAATATGACATTAGTGAAGGTGCTTACCAGTTTGCACTAGCTGCACTTGAGCAAGTAGATGAAGCTCTTAGTCAGAAAGATGATTCCTGTTGGAGACACTCAACGAATCAGCCACTACCATCAAAGGACGACTTTGGGCAAATGTCTTAAAGTTTGCTCTAAATCTTAATCACTTATATGATGCATACTGTGCCATACTTTCTAATCCAGATGAAGACAGCAAGTATATCTGCTTGAGGCGTTTCATAATAGTTCTCTATGAGCATGGAGGAGTAAAGGTTTTGCCAAATCATAGAGACACCTATTATTCTTTGCTCTGTTTCATTCCATTGTTCTTCCTTACAGTCTGCATTTGGAAAGTTGCAAATCAAGCATAATATGCAATATATATTTTTGAACAACTATCAGGAACTATTGACACTTTATATGAACTTAGCTTAACCTTTTTACTTGTCAAATTAAATCTTTCAAAATACTTCCTAGTTTTGTTGCTTTCAATAGCCAGAACTGACAGATTGTATATCTTAGTGGAGCTATTAATTTGGCTTAATCAGTCTTTTTTGTGTCTTTCTTAGCTGGCATTGCATGGTTATATCTTTTTAACTGTATAAGCTGTATACTATTGTATGAAATGTAAGTAATTAGGAAAAAGAAAATAATGGAAAGTAATTTGTGGTTAGTGTATAAAAATAATATCTTGCCTTTACTAGCACCATGAAAATATTAATTCTGTCAACATCATAGTTTGAAAATTTCTGAAATTTCTTATTTCTATGTACTGCAGGTGCTTCATGGTGGTCAAATACCATTCATAGGTTTGGCAGAGAAGATTGAACAAGAGCTTGCCTGGAAGGTTTGCTGCAAAGAAGAAAATGAACTTCACTTATCTGCTCTTTTCTCCTAATATTTTTCATAGGTTAATGTTTTGATTGCAATTTGCAGGCAGAGCGTTCTGATATCTTGACAAAGCCAAACCCATATAAGTTACTCTATGCATTTGAAATCCATTGGCATAACTGGCGAAGGGCAGCAGGCTACATATATCAGTATTCAACTCCCTTGAGAGCTGAAGTATCTCTGAAAGATCACCAACATGTAACACTGGTGCTGCAAGAGAGGCTGAATGGGCTTTCTGCCACTATCAATGCTTTGCATCTTGTTCATCCTGCATATGCTTGGATTGATCCTCTGCTTAAAGGGGATTCTGTTTATAATGAGTTTTATCCTAGTAAAAAGACCAAAAAAACAGTCAAAGAACAGAGTAAGCATTACAACAAGAATTTCTGTTTATTTGATTTATTTTATATTTGCATTTCTAATAGTTCTCACAAGTACACTATACGTGTCATTATTATTGTCCTTGGGAATGGATAATTTTCGCCATGATGTTAAGAGAAATCAATCTCTCTTCTCCCCCACTGATTGCTATGCCATTCTGTTGAGGCAATAATACACATACATACATACAAAAAAACACATCTATTCCATGATGATTGAGACAGTGATTCATTTACTTCTGTTGCAGTAGTGGGCAGTGGTGTGCAGCCTCAGAGGCTGCAGTTTTACATTGATGTTGAGGAAATTGAAAATGAATTTGTGCTAACTTCGGCAGAGTATTGGCTATCATTAGCAAATGTTAAATGGAATTCTGGAGGTAAATCCTTTTTTTAATTTTTTTTTTATGAACACTGATTTCATTGTATGTATTAATATTAATCTTATTAAGACAGCCTTGGATAAACATCATGAAAAATCTAATTTTGTGGTCATTTGAAGACCAGATGAATTTTTCTGAAATGTTTTTACATCTTTTTTGGCCTAGGCCGAAATGCCTCCCATATGTCAAGAAAGTCTTTGTCCAAAACTGAATTTTGTAACTTTTTGATAAGGGTATATTCTCCTCTAAGCAGGTTTAAATCTCCATCTCGTGCAATAGTTGAATTTAAAGTTCAATTGTTTACTTCTCTTTATTGTTATTGTTTTTGTCTTTATCTGATTAAGTTATATACTTCTATTTCTTTTATTCTTTTTTGGTTTTAGGAACAGACAATGCTACGTCAGTTTTCATTGATCTCTTGGTCCAAACAAATTTATATGATATGGCATTTACAGTTCTTTTAAAATTCTGGAAGGACTGTGCTTTGAAGGGGTGTTGCTCGTGCTTGAGTTGCATAAAATCCTTTCACCATGATTGTGAGCACCTTGTTAACATTACTTGGTCCTTTCTTTGCCTAGGGAAGTGGAAAAGGTTTTTTCTTCTATGTCATTAAAATGCTGTCCAAATAAAATAGGTGCCTCATCTGCTGGGTAAGCTAAGTGTGCTTTTTCTTTAATTCTTTTTTGCTTCCTAAATTGCTAGAATGTTGGCAAATGGCTGTATGACATCAGGACTCATTGAATGATTTATGATTCTAGAAATGATTCGAGGCCACATGGTCTTTTGCTGACATCCTCAGCGGAAGATGTGGTTGTTCATGGTTCGCCTGATACAGACTTTATATCTCAGCATTCTGAAGGGAATACTCAATGGGAAATTCTTGAGGTTTATCTTGTATGTATGCTCTGCACTTCTTCCCTTTATGCTATTCTAAGCTGTCATAATAATGGACTTGACAACACCTAATTCTCCTTAAGTATTGGAATTCGAAGCATATTCATGCTTTGTGTTTTTCTTCCTCTATTTGCTAGCTTGTGGTGGGGTTGCCACATTCATAGCCTGGCACGATCTACCAACTACTGCTAACTTGGGTGAGGCAGCTAACGAAAACTGTGACTTTCCCTCTTCATTTCTTTCTTATGCCCTCTTTTATTGACCAATTTTCCTTTTTTTTTCTTTGAAATCACTCAAATGGGCATGATGTAGTGCAGAGATTTCATCTTAATCAAGAGCATGGAAAGTATTGTGATGAGATTTTTTACAATTCTTATTATGCTACTTTAAGCGTTTAAGATGTGTGAGAGAGACTGCAACTTATGGATCCTTCTGTAGCTAAAGTGACATGCATCTGCAGTGTAGTTTCCACCCGATTATGATCTTCAGATTTGTTTTTGTGCATGGGCATGGCATGGCATTAGTGTACACTATTACTAGCTTTCTTCTATTAGGTTTTTGATGAAGAAACCATACAGTAGCTAAGGATGAAATTTTGTGAACGATAGAGTTAGCATACAATAAAAAAAAGATGCTTGTTTGAAATTATGGATTGCGAGAGTGGTTTTATGCTAACATTCAATGTGCGACATCTGCGAACAATACAAAGTTTATTTTATTTTATTTTATTTTTTGATGGTGTGAAGGATGGTTCTCATAAAATGCATTTTCTTGAGCCTCAGTTGAGGCCTGTTATGGTTGTTTGAATAGTTATTGACAATTGAGTTGGAAGCCCTATAGAATATCGTTGTTGAATTTATTTCTTTATGTTGAGTGCTATTTGGCTATAATTGGAAAACAAAACAAAATGATAAAGCTAAATTTGGTACAATTAATGTTTTGAGAGCTTTTTGGTTTGATTGTTTCAAACCCTGTAACCAAGTTAATCTTTTCAAATAAAATAAAAATTGTGATTTTTAAATATTACGTCTATTATAATTTTATTTGGGTGGTGATATTGCTAAAGTAAAAAGTGCTATGGCTAGAGTTAGGAATTTGTTTAACATTTGACTTGAAAAAGTTGTCC
This sequence comes from Omphalea diandra, assembly GCA_949677035.1. NCBI lineage: Eukaryota > Viridiplantae > Streptophyta > Magnoliopsida > Malpighiales > Euphorbiaceae > Omphalea > Omphalea diandra. The sequence continues at coordinate 25,300 of CATIWR010248046.1, forward strand.
CATAATTTCCTTTTAGATTCTCAGTTCCTATCAACTATTTAATATGTTCTGTCCTTTTCATTAAGTTACTTTCCAAAGTTTTTTCCTTTCTGAAGAAGCACATCTTTCCTTTGTTAGACACTTTAGCGAGTAATGAAAATGGATTAGTTTCCTCCAGCATGCTAAATTGTATTAACAGCTAGTGAGGTGTGTTTTATGTTCATAATTTTGTACTTGTAGGGAAAATATAAAGCATTTCATGCTGGATTACCAGTAACTGTTGCTGAAACACTTCTTCGTGCGGATCCTCATATTGAATTACCTCTTTGGCTAGTACACATGTTCAATTTTGAGGTTTCTGAACAGATTGACACTATCTTTTTGATATTGTAACGGCACTTGATTGCTTTTGGTTTCATTCTGAATATTACATATACGAGAGAATTACAGAGGTCTCCTTGATATTTGTTAAACGATACAATTGAATGAATTATATGGTCCATGACTTTCCAAAATCTTTACATTTCAATGCTTGTATTAAAATAATGTTCTCCTAATTTTAAATGGAATAACTTTTGGTTACTGTTTTTTTAAATAAGCAACATTTCAAGTATGCTTTAAAATGAACTGTGGATAATAGGACTCTTTTTAAAAAAAACAAAATTCACTAAAATAGAGAAATAATTCATCCAATAACATAAAAGCCTTTTTTATTGGACTGCAGTGGAGTGGACAATACATAAAAATTATTGTGAAATTTTTTCACTTGGAAGATGAGGGACTAAAGTGCATGATTTGTTGTTGGAAGGATTAAACTGTGGTTTGAAAAGTCAATTATCATGCAATTCATTTTGTGTTTCTGACAAAAGCAAGGACCCAAGTATATAAATTTTTGTCTACTATCTGGAATTTCTCTAATATGCCCTCTTTATATATAGTCTACTAAAGTATATGTAGGGCCATCTTCATCAAATAGTTTAAGAACATGACAAAGCATGATCTAACGTGAGATCCAAACATGTAAGTATTTGGCTGGAAGGGCTATGCAAGCCCCAGAACATGTCAAACTGTATAATACAGTAATGGACCATAAAAGGTGCCAAAGAAGAAAAAGAATTGGAAGATCATAACAATGCAATAATTATTTGTTGAAGTATTCTCATCAATCTTGTGAAGGCATACTTCTTCAATTAGGCAGTTATGATCATGATGCTGGCAGTATGTAATAATTCCCTTGGCATTTTATTATCTAAAAAAGGGAAAAGAAAAAGCGCCAAATTGGGCTGATGCTTTTATTTCCATGCATTGCCGATACCGATCTGATCTGCTACACTTTCTCTCTTTATGCCTAACTTCTGTGATTTTGGAAATGATTCTGGTAACTTGTTAAATGGTGTTAATACCATTTCTTGTTTGGAATTTTATGGCACCTTTGATTCAGATAATAACACTTGGAAAATTAAGGTGTCCCTCAACGTAGTGTCACTCAACATGAGGGTTTTTCAGTTGATCTATAGTTCATCATAAAGTGAATACTAATGTTAATGACATTTTGTAATGAAACTTTTATTTGCTATAACAAATATGAATTTTCATTGACCTTCCTTCTCTCTAAGCACTGTTGTGTGGTTTTATTAGAGCTTTTTTTTCTCTTATTTCATATATATATAATTTTCTTATACACAGATATTTGGCTTGTCACAACTAAAATGCACATGGCTCAATTTTATCTTTTATATGAAATTGTTCTGAACTACTTTAATTTTATTTTCATGGTTTGGCAGGATTTCCGAATGGATAAGAAAGAACTGTGGGATGACTGGCCAAGAATTGAATCCTGCATCTTTGTTCTGACTATATGTTGATTATGGTCGATTTATGGAAGCTACAAATTTGTTGCTTGAGTATATGGAATCATTTGCATCAGTAGTGAGTGCCAAACTTTCCATTTCACCTTTTTCTCCCGAATGAACATAATTTACTATCTTTTTGAGTATTTGAAAAAGACAAGTTTTGGATGGGAAAAGTTTTTCCCCAAAAGCCCTCGAGCATATTAGAACTGCTATGAAAACAAAATTTATCTTTCAACTACTATATTTTCAAAGTAGTTTGGTATGGAGTTGGCAGTGTTGCATTTGGGTGTTGATGCTGAGCTACTGTCTTAATGGTTCTTTTCTAGAGTTAGATCATTAAGCATTATGGTACTTGAATTCTCAGTTGAAGAAACTAAATGAATGCCATAGTTTCTGTCGTCAAATTTTTTTTTTTTTGTTCCAACATACAGCATAAGGGTGGAATTGTGGCAGATGTGAACAGCAAGTGATCTTTAGTTCCAATGTTTATTCATCTGATGGGCTACTCAATCCTTGTGGCAGATGTGAACAGCAAGTGATCTTTAGTTCCAATGTTTATTCATCTGATGGGCTACTCAACCCCAAATAATAAAAAATAAAAAAACTGCAGGATTTTTAATTCCATCACAAGGTTATCAGAACTACAGAGCCTAACCAACCTTTGCATTAGGGGAATGCGTGAAACGGATTGTATTTGCAGGTTTTTAAATGGACTGATATTTTCATTATATGTGCTATTTTAAGTTCATTGTGTTTTTAGCAGATTAGCTTGTTAAACCTGAATTTCAATGATAATCATATACAAAGATGATGATCCAATAAATGGATGTCTGTTTTCATGTTGTGTTTTCTGAGCACCTTCCACCCAATATTTCCTCTCTAAACTAGCCAATGTACCTGCTGGTTTACTGATGAATGCTGCTGCTACCAATCTTCTGCAGAGGCCATTGGACCTGATTCATCGGAAAAGGCCATTTGCAGCATGATTCCCATACTCGACAATAGAGCATCTATGGTGCGAACTTGATGAATTGATAAAATTAGGCCGTATGGCTGATCAATGTGAGAAGCTCAAAAAGCTTTTACATGGAGCTTTGCTGAACCATTTGAAGCTGGTAAGTAATATTTTGGGTTCAGAATTGCAAATTAGGACATTTAGTACAATTACAATTTACCCAAACCATTACTTCAATCATGACAAATAAGTTCAAATGTGTGTAAAAGATTTTTTAATTTTCCAAAATGCCTTTGTAACATTAGAAGTTTTTATTTTTGTTTATTATTTTAATAAAGTATATGATTAGCATTGGGTAAAATCCATTGCATCAATTTGTACAGTTCATCTTAACCTCAAAGTTATAATCCACAACTTATTTTTCTCCATCTTCTAAACTAAACTGGCATTTTTTTTTTTGTAATATGATAATTTCAAGTATTATTTTGTCTGATACATTTAATAATTTATTATATAGGTGGTTATTTTAGAACTATGACCTTTATGTTAATGCTTAATGTTAAAAATGAGTATTTAGTTAAATATTAGTCTTTTGATGCTAGGTTAATTTGATGTCAAATTATTTATATGACAGTAAAAAATATAAACTAGCAATATCAATATTAGCATTGCAATGAAAATTAGCTGGTATTGTAATTTTTAAAATTTTCTTCTGATCTGTATGTGAGGGCAAACTTTTCAAGGACAAATGGATTCATCTTAGTTTCTATTAACAGCCCTTCTTTTGTCATTATTTCACATTGTCTTTTAACCAAACTGTCTGCCTTTCATGTGTTATTCTCAGCTGAAGGTGGACTCCAAAGATGCATTGTCGTCTGCTGCCCATTAAAAAATATTGTGGCGACCTTCAAACTTAACTGTGAATCTAAGGGTAAATTGGAGTACTAATGACTTGCATTTGCATTTGTCAATTGAGCATCAGTTCACTTTCATTACCTGGGAATTTCACTGACTGGAATAAAGCTGCAATTCCTAACGTCAAATATTTATACAAATGTACATAGTTGAGCCGTGTAAAAGAATCATTGAAACCGTAGTACAAATGGAGGAAGACGCGGATGAGAGAGATGAAGAAAATTCACCATTTTTCTGTATCTTGTAATATTGTGACATGCAGCTTCTGCTAGTCTAGAAATCAACAATCAGAAGGCAAACTGGCACTTTTTTCATGCTTTGCTTGTGAATAGGGGAGGATACATTTAAAGTCCAACATTTTTAAGTCCTCAATGTTAAAATTAGAATTTAGGTTTGTATATTGTATAATATAATCTAACGTGTTTTTATTCATATGCTTGACTGAATGTATGTAGTCGTTAGTTTCAAATTACTTTTAGGTTCAATAACTCAAAAAATTTAAACTTCTTCGCAAATTTTAAATTGTGTTCAAGACTTTTAATTGAACCAATTGCACCTCAATTTAATGAATTAGTTTTAATTGTATCTCAAGCCAAGAAATTGTGTATTTAGATTCAATTGATATTTATTTTTTTTAATTCGTTAATTCAAATTCAATATTAAACTTAAATCTTATTAAGATAATAGTTTTAGTTTTTACTCAATTTAAATAATTTTTCATAAAAATATTAAAATTTTATATTTTTAGTCAATAAATAATTAATTTTATATTAATTTCATGTTTTAAATTATAAAATTTATTTTATGTATTTCAATAATAAATTAATAATTTTTAATTTTTATTTTTAGGACACATTTTTTAAATATTTCTTAGAAGTTTTTATTTTAAATGGTTTAAATAATTTGTTATTTAAAATATACAAATGTGATATCGAAAGAAAATTTTTTAAGATGAGAGATGAAGAGATTTATAAATTAGAAATTTAAATTTTAAACTTTTAAATTTAAATATAAAATTATTATATAAAAGCATATAATGAAGTCAATGAACTAAAAATGAAATTAATTTGATTTAAATTAATTTTTTAGATAATTGATTTAAATTCGTACAATTGATTTTTAAGTTTTTTTTAGATATTTTTATTTTAAATGAATTTAAAAAATAAAAATTAATTATTTAGAAGAGATTGAAAAGAAAAATTTTTTAAATGAGAAATTGAGAGATTTTATGAATTATAAATTTAAATTTCAAAATTTATAGATTTAAATGTAAAATTAAAAATTATTAGCAAAAAGAGATTAAATTAAATATAAAATAAAATATAATCTTAATTAACTAATTAAGTTCATGTAGTTAATTTTTTATATCTAACTTCAAAAGTGAAAAATGACCAAAATGTGAAGTTTGGCTTCAAAAGAGATGGTAGACATAAAATTTTTAGACTAATAAAAATATATATTTAATCTATTAAAATATAGTTTGATTTAATTAAATTTATTTGAATTTAAATTAAATTATTATTATTGACCAATCAAATTATTTGGTCAATTTTAATTTAATTACATTTAAATAAAATTAATTATAATCAATTAAATTATTTAGGGTTTACATTTATGGCTAATCAAAATAAACTATATGACCCAAATGATTTAGCAAGAGCCAATGGTCATGAGCCTTGTGGACCAATTAAAAGATTTTCTTGGATGAAGAATCTGAGATAATATCAACTTTATCTCTTAAGGCTAATAGATAAAGTAAAAGACTTCTCTCAAGACCTCCATAAATAGAGGGAATCCTATACACTTAGGGGATATATAATCTGCAACATGTATCACTTTACAAGTGGACACTCCCAAATTTCCAAGTCTTATAAGTCTTCCAAATCTCCAAGCCTTCAAGTTTCACAATGTGAGGATCCATCTTTGATTTCAAACCAAGCCATAATGCTCTTGAATCACACTCAACATTCTTCTATAAAATCAAACGAAGAGGTTCATCCTTGATTCAAGATCAAGTCTGTCTGGCCCTTAGATCACAATTTCATTTGAAAAGTCGAATCAGAGGATTCATTTCATTGTAAAAGAATTATTAGAAATTGTAATACACTTATATATATATATATATATATATATATATATATATATATATATATATATATTCATCTTTTGAGCATGCCTTATTATGATTCCTATAGTTACACACATCCTCACTGTCTCGTCCTTCTTTGGTACTGACATTATGTTGGCTAACCATTTGGGATAATCTACCACTTCTAAGAACTTGGGATTAAATTGCTTTACTACTTTTTTCTTAACTAATTGGGCCCACTCAGGTCTCATCCTGTAAAGCTTATGCTTTACTAGTTTCATATGTGGGTAGGTTGGAATTTTATATTCTACAATATGCTTATCAACCCCTAGCATGTCTTCATATGTCTGGGCAAAAACCTTTTGAAATTTCCTGAGTAGCTGTTCAAACTTTCTTTACTCCTCCAGTGTGAGCTCATTAGTGATGAGCAAGATTTTTGGATTTTCCTGTGTGCTAAGATTAAATATAGTGGTATGCATGGAATTAATGTTAAAGATGCTCATGAAATGATGCACGTTATGCATACTACTATCAAGAAACACATCACACAAGTAAGTAAACACATCATTCATTACCTTAAACTTAGAAAGAAATACATCATCGTCCTAAAAAAAACTAGAAATAAGAACATCAGTAGCAGCAAGAAAGTCCTTTATATCTAGTTGGTCAACTAGAGTCTGATTTCCTGGAGCCTTTTCCTCTTTTTCACCCTTTACTTCATCAGTTAGAACCCTAATATCATTATTCATCACAAGATTTACCTCTTCTCCATTCTCTATACCAGCAATAGCCATGGAAACTTCCTTAAAACTTTATTTCATGTGATCATCCCTTAACTTAATCTTTATAAATTTTGCCCAAAATGTTGCTCCTTCTGCCATGGTGGACTTAAATTTAGCCATAAAGTTCTTTATTTCCTCACCATTTACTTCTTTAATGGAGTTCACAATCATGCTCTGAATATCTTTCAATTTTATCCCTGTGTACACAACCTCAGTAAACTTGTATAATAACCCAATATACTCCAATTACGAGTCCTTGAAGGATGCATCCTGCTTTATCAAGTTAGACCCCATTCTTTGCGTGATCTTCTTTGGTGGCCTAAAATATAATCTAGCAGATACTACTCCATCTATTCATCAGGGATATTCTTCCTATCATTCCATGGCCATATAGACTGAGGCCCATACAGGACCATAGGCTGACCTGATCCTTGATCATCCATTGTCCTTGTAACCTGTTTCCCCTTCTTCTTATCATCCTCCCCTTTTGATGAGTCTTGATAATTTTGATACCCTAATTCACTAACATCTTACTAGAAAAAAGCCTTCTAGAGCTCATCTATATCCTTACTAGGTGGTTATTCATCCGTGGTTGCCTTATGTTCAACCTCTTTAGTGGCCTCCCTTTTTTTTACAAAGAAATCCAATAATGGTCTGCACAAGTCCGTTACTTTTAGCTCTGACCCCTTACCATGATAACTTAGTCCTTTCCTTATAATCTGAGTGGGAATTTCTAGAACCTCTCATATATGTCGGTAGAATTCTTCCTTAACCCTTATCTTGAAAGAAAAAGTTCATACTCTTTATAATCCTTATTACTTTCGGATCAACCCCCTCGTCAATGACTCTGATAACCTGAAAGCCTCGGAGATGTGGAATAGACACACTTAGAGCTGGCACAATTTCAACAAACTTCACCACAAATGGTCATGACCTCTTCTTTGTAAGGAATCTTAACTTTTTTATGGATAGTAAAAGGGACACCATCCAACGGGTGGTACCATGGTCTTCTTAGCAGTAGTAAAAAATAATCAAAATGTTTAAGACTGTGAATTCTACCATTGCCTCCATTGTGCCTGTCTTTATCAAGGTATTAAACATACTCACAGCTGGTCTCCCACTATCATCATAAGCTCAAATGACATTATTATAAGCTTTCAAATCATTCTCATATAATCCAAACTTCTATAATAACTTCAAGGGGTAAATATTAATCCATGATCCATCATCAACCATTACACACGACGTGTATCTCCCTTTCACTTCAGCTTTAATGAGTAGGTCCAAGTTATGATCCCTTCATTCTAATGGCAAATCCTTATTTATGAAAGTGATTTTACCCTTATGAGTTGCTAATACAAGAACATCTTTTGGAGTAGCATCATTAGAAATGATTAGGCTGGATAAAGCCTCGACCATGGTCATCTAATGTTCTTGAGAGGTAATGAGCAACTCCCATACATTGATATGAGCTGTCATTTTTTCAAGTACTACATAATGTGATTCTCATATTTTTTCCCCTTTACAATAAAATTCATTTATTCATTCTCAACCCTTGTTCCCTTGGAGGCCTCATTATTAGGGTAGTATTTTCCACTACAAGTCACGTGGCTCACTTGCTTTGTTTCTTTCCCTTCCTCACTTTGCTCCCATAGTTGGATCATTTATTTTCTCTATTCTTCATCTACTTCTTCATTTAAACTTTCCCAAGGATTAATAGTGTAAACCATTAGAGCCTCCCTCACAACTTTCTTAATAGTAGTAAGAATAACTTCTTCGAAAATTTTAGAATCTAAAATAAATGTCCATTGATTTAGAGGAGGAACATTAGTAAAAACAATTAACGTTGTGTGCAAAAATAATGAGAAATTTAGATAATCAATTTATAGAGGTTTCACACTATTCTGCCTATGTCCTTTCCTCTAGTCTTCCCACTAAAGCCTTTCACTATCTAAATAGCTTCTAGGTGATATCAATCACCTTTATAATAATAGTTTCTAGGCACTACCAAGCTGTTACAAATTGATTTTTGGGTGCTACTAAAATAGTTTCCCAAAGTAGTTTACAAGTACTACCTTAAACCTTTCATAAAAATGGTTTTAGATCTTCTAAGATCTCCTAAACTAAAAAATTTCTCTAAAGAATTTACAACTTAAAGATGAGAAAGAATACTCTCACTCAAGCAATAAATAATAAAGAATACACTCATAAGAATTACTTGACTTGGTGGAGAGTTTTGAGAGATGTCTTAAAGCTTGTTCTTCATCTCTGTTTTTAAAAAAGACTTATGCAAGCTTTTCATAATGATCTTCCCTTGAAGCTAGATGACGCTTGTTTTTACCCTTTTATTAAAGATTGCTTTCACAATAGAATATACTCACTTTTGACCATTTTTTTTCTATTTATTTCTGTTATGATAGCCATTAGAAAGAAGGTTATTACTCCATATCATAAAGTAGTCACTCAATGCTTATTAGACACTCTCCATGCCTGTTGTTGGGTGAGAGACAACTTCAATGCCTATTGATTGCATTAAAATGCCTATTAGAACTAGCTATTTAAGAGAAATTTGCCTAGACGTTCTTTTCTGAATTTCTCAATTATTTAGTTGCCAACTCTTTCAACGATTGTTAGACCTTCTCAACATCTATTAGAATTCAACATTAACTCATGTTGAGATACAGATAATGCTTGTTGAAGTTTGTTGAAGGATGTGAACATGATGCTCTATTTTTCTAGTTTTTCTATAATGCTTCAATGGCTATTGGCTCTTCTTCAATGTCTATTAAAGAGGATCTCAGTGCTTTGTAAATATGAAGGTGCCTGATTGGAGGGTCCAGAACCTTTAGCTTTGCCTAGGATCTTTTCCAATGCCCGTTGGTGAAATGACAATGCTTGTGTCGAGGCATTAAGAATTTTATTCACATCAAGTTATTTAGTCCAACACCTGTTGTGAAAATGCAATGCTTGTTAAGTTCTGGATGAGCCACACTAGTTACAAAAATGTAATACCTATTGTGAAGGTCAACTTGCGAAGTTCAAGTGCTTGAGTCATCCAACATTTATTGATTTTAGAGAGAGTCATTGGTTGAGACATCCAGAAGACTTTACTCACATTTGGGTATTAAGTCAATGCCTATTGAGAATCTTCAATACAATGCCTGTTGAAATGTAGCAATGCCTGTTGGCTTTAAGTACTTAGAGTTTTTTTTTTATCCAAACTCTTTTTCCAAAAGCCTTAGATCAAAAGATTGATGTACTTGTAAGGTTTTACACAATAACTTATACAAGAGTTTGCTTTTAGATATGTTTGTAGTAATCAAAACAAGCTTGGTTCATCATCCTCCCAAGCTAGTTTTAACATTCTTCCCCTTTTGATGATGACAAACAATCTATCAAGGATAATCAATCTTGCAAGAAGTGAAAAATGTGCATCATATAAACCTTAAGTATTAATAACTATAAAACAATGTGATTCAATTTCAAGTGCACAAAGATATAATAGATTGTATTACTCCTCATTTGTTTCACAATTTTATGAATTATTATAATAAATTATACTTACTAAGTTCTTTTCAAAAAAAATTCACAAAAAAAAAAAAGTCACATGTTTTACATTTTCTTTGGCCTGCTTTCTCACAGATTCTCCTTTTGATTTATTTACTTATACTCTTGCTTTTCCTTGGTATTTCTTCCCATTTGTCATTATCAAAAATCAATAAACAAGTATAACACAAACAAGGGAAATGAAATCTCAAATAATAGTATAACAAAGAGAGAAAATAATTATAGCATTAAAGAAATGTTATCCCTTACATCAACATTTTTTAAGAAAATAAAGATAAAAGAAATGAAACAAAGATAAAATGTAACATCCCTAGTCACATGCATTAGCATTATCACATGAGCATATGCATTAGATAAATAATCATTTAGAAGTACCATTGCATTTGGGGACATTGGAACATATATGTAGTGTTTGTATAGTTGTATGGCAAATTGTTTT
>CATIWR010248060.1:0-20194 GCA_949677035.1 Omphalea diandra
ACTCAATTAGAAACCTTGGATACAATTAAAATTTTGTGAAAAGATTTGAGTATTTTAAGTCATTGAGCCTAAAAATTTTAATTCAAAAATTTTTATTCTAACAATTGAACATTAAGATAAATTATGATATAAACTCTTTTATCATAATATTTTGTCATAATATATTGGTGTTAAATTTCTATTGCCTACCAAATTAAATATAAGAAGTAATATTGTCATAATAATATTTTGTAACTGCGTTAAATAATTTTATAAAAATGATAAAATTATTTTATCACAATAAATTATTTTTATTCTTACTAAATAACTTGTTATTATAAATAAAAAATTATAATTTAGGCATATGAAAAGATACAGTAAAATTATTAAAATATCAAAATATTTTAAATAATTTAAATATTTTTTAAAAAAATTCTTTTTTATTTTAATTATTCTAATATATATATATATATATATATATATATATATATATATATATATATATATATATATATATAGTAATAAAATTTATTTTTGTATTATCATCGGGCAATTGGGTCGGGTCGCAGATTAATCCATTCGGGTTAGTTTTAATATGACCCATTGTGTTGACTCTTATCCGACCCTAAAATTTTTGAGTCATTTCAGATTTGCTCTAGGTTAGAGTCGGATTTGAATCATATTTTTTTCAAACGGATTTGGATCGGGTAAAAACTATTACATCTAGTTTTAACCAATTAATTATGAATGTAAATCAACTATAATACTAACAATTTACTTTACATGAATAATTTTTTAATAAATTTCATCGATTTGAATCATATGCTAAGTGAATTTAGTATTACAAACGATTGAATGTATGGGTGTAAACCTAGTGAAAATATAAAAGCTTAATTTGAGCTTTATTGTAAAAGAGCGGTCAAAAAGCTATTTTGGAATTTCACGTGGGTACACTTCGAAAAGGATGCTAAATGAGAGAGAAGCAGGGAAGCAATTCATGGGACTATGATTAAAAGTGGGTTTGATCCAAATTTCTGTTTATTTGTTTCTTTAATTAATTTTTATGTAAAATATTTATTTGCTTAAAAATATTAAAATTATTTAATTAAATTCAATTTTATTTTTTTAAAATATGTTAATATTTTATATTTTTAATAAATTTACTAATTTTACTATATTTTTTTATATGCTTAAATTACAATTTTTTATTTATAATAACGAGTTAGTTAATAAGAATAAAAGTTATTTATTATGATAAAATAATTTTATCAGTTTTATAAAATTATTTAACACTGTTACAAAATATTATTATGACAATATTACTTCTTATATCTAATTTTGTGCGTAATAGAAATTTGACACCAATATATTGTGACAAAATGCTATAATAAAAGATTTTATATCATAATTTATCTTGAATACTCATAGTTATAATAAAAATTGTGGGCTCAATAACTCAAAATACTCAAACTTTTTCACCAATTTTCACTTATATTCAAAATTTTTAATTGAGTCAATTACACTTTAACTTGATGAATTAATTTTTATTGTACCTCAAGTCAAAATTAGTATTTTATAAAGTAAATATTTAGGCTCAGTTCTCCTTTATATTTTCAATTAGTTCAATTAGACTCGAAATTTAGTTTAAATTTTGGTAAAATAATATTTTTATTTTTACTCAATTTAAATAATTTTACAGAAAAATATTAAAATTTTTATTTTTATTTTAGTTGATAAATAATTAATGTTACATTAATGTCATGTTTTTAATTACAAAATTTTATTTTATATATTTAAATAAGAAACTAATAAAATCCTTAAATTTTATTTCAAGGATAAATTTTTTGAGAATGTTCAAGTTCATATTTTTAAAAATATTTCATAGAAGTTTTATTTTAAATGATTTAAATAATGTATTATTTAAAATATATAAATTAATTTTTACTGACAGATTGAAAGAGCTTTTTAAATGAGAGATTGAGAGACTTATAATTTATAAATTTAAATTCTAAAATTATTAAAAATTTTAAATTTAAATACAAAATTATCATATAAAAGTATATAATAAATTTAATTAAATAAAAATGAGATTCAATTGAATAAAAAATAAAAGTATCATCTTAAGTAAACCCATGTAATTACTTTTTAAATATTTCTTAAAGTCTTTATTTTAAATTATTTAAATAATTTATTATTTAAAATATAAAAATTTAATTTGTTTCAAGGAGAGATTGAGAGAAAAAAAAATTTAAATGAGATATTGAGAGATTTTATGAATTAAAATTTACCTTTTAAAATTTTATAGATTTAAATATAAATTAAATTTCTTTATGTAAAAGTACAAATAATAAATTTAATTAAGCAAAAAAGGATTAAATTGAATACAAAATAAAAGTATCATCTTAATTGAGATCATGTAATTAATTTTTTAAGTATTTTTAAAAATTTTTTATTGTAAATAGTTTGTAATTTTAAGGAGAGATTGATAGAAATTTTTTTAAATAAGAGATTGAGAGATTTTATAAATTATAAATTGAATTATAAATTTTTTATTTTTTAAATATAAATTTAAAATTAGAAAAATTCGACATATAAAAGTATATAATAAATTTAATTAAAAAAAATGAGATAAATTGAATAAAAATAAAGTATCATCTTAATTAATCTCATGTAAATATTTTTTAGAAATTTTTATTCCAAATAGTTTAAAATTTTATTATTTAAAATACAAAAATTGAATTTTCAAGAAGATAGAGAGACTTTTCTTAAAAAATGAAAGATTGAAAGATTTTATAAATTATAAATTTAAATTTTTAAATTTAAATATAAAATTATAATTCATCATATAGAAGTACATAATAAATTTAATTAAGTAAAAAGAAAAGAAAATTAAATAGAAATAAATGTATAATATTAATTAAACTCTAAATTTAATTTTAAGTTTGATTGAACTAATTAAAAAAGTATAAGGGTCAATTGAGTCTAAAATGCACTTTACTAAATTTTAATTTTGACTTCAGGTATAATTAAAATCAATTCGTCAAATTATAGTGTAATTAACTTAATTTAAAATTTTGAATACAATTGAAAATCACATAAATGTTTAAATTTTTTAGGTCATTAAATAAAATTTTTACCATAATTTTTAAATAATTTAATACATAAAAACATTTACCATAAGTTTATTTATTTTTATAATGATTGTGATCAATTTGATTTTTATCACAATAAACTCATATATTAAGATAAAATTAATTTTAGTACAGAAATATTTATTATACATTATATTTTTTGTAATTAGTGATTTGTTATTATTAAACATTATATACTTGTTTGTAAATTAGTTTAAATTTTGATATATGACTTGAATATAATTCTATATGAGCTTAGTTTAATAGCTTGTTTCTATTATATATAGTGATTTGCTTCAAAATAAATTATATTTAATTTATTAAGCATTTAAATAAAAATAAATTTTTAATCAAGTTCTATTTTATGTAAAATTTGACTCAAAATAATTTTTAAGAAAAAATTATAAAATGGGAGGAAATATTGCACAAATGATAAAAAAAATTCAAATGTATATTTAAAAATTGAATAATAATTGACTCAATTCGAAATATCAACTTTTAGAGTAAATCCGAAACTAACCCAAATCTAACCCAAAATCCTTTCTGAATGCAAACTCAAAGGGTGACTGAACCCATCTAAAACCCGAACGACTCAAATTCGACCTAAAATTACTTCAATCCAAACATGATCCAACCCGTTTACTACTTCTAGTTAAAACCAATTTAGTTTGGCATATGATATCAGCAATGAAAGTATAATATTAGTTAACAATTTCAAATTATATACAATATATTTACATTATATAGATGGAGTTGAATTTTAGTGAATTAAATAAAAAGTCAATTAAAAATAGAGATAAAGATCAGCAAAGGAACTAAAGCAAAAAATAAAAGAAGAATAAACTAAAAAATTCCAAAGCCAATACATAAAAGTCATGAGCCCAACTCGAGATATGGAGGGTCACCTGCTCTTGAAAAAATAAATGCAACAAAGATATTTCAGCAGAACATCCAAAGAGAATGGGGGCGAAAACGAGGTCTCCAAGATTTATTTGAAGTATACCTTTTGATAGAAGCTACTCCTCTAAAGTAAAAATTGGAGATGAAAAATTTCTAGAAGTGATAGCGAAAGGTGTTGTCACAGTAAGCACACTTTCAGGTGTCAAAGTCATCTTTGAAGTTCTATTGGTGCCTAAAATTAGCCACACCTTGCTAAGTGTTGGCCAACTAGTGGTGAATGATTATTTTTTATTTTTAGAAAGAAAAGGTATGAAATTTATGATTGTTAAACTAGGTTAGTCAAACCTATGTCATAAGCCTCTTTTGATCTTAACAATGGAGATTAATTAGTTCTAATGTTTTATTCAAGTATTGTTTTATAGTTTATAAGAATTATTTTCATTGGAAGTTAGGTGGAAGTCAAAATCTCTATTTTTTAGAAGAACATCTAAATTTGTGGTTAGTATCCTCTAAATCGCGACTACGACATTACTATAAGAATGGATGGAGCTAGGCCAGAAGAATTCGTGAGCGAATTTACAGTCGCAACTCAGCTGAAGGAGCCTTGGTTGAATCACAGAGGAATTTGTGATGGCATTAGCGACTCAGTTGAAGGAGCCTTAGTTGAATCACAGAGGAATTCCCGGTGGCATTCGCGTCTAAGGTCGGGACCGTAAATTTCGTAATGACAAAGGAGGGAACTAAAGCCATAGCCATAACACACTAAATGTCTAAGGGAACTGTTGGAAATCAAAAATCGCGAGGGCAAATATTTGGCCGTGATTGCGACTCAATAAGTTAAAGTTCCCTCACCAAACAGAGGAATTTGTGGTCTCAGTCATGCCCAAAATAAAGCTATCTCGTAACCGCAACCTTTAAGTGGTTGGTAGAACACAACGATTATTTTTCTCGAACAACCAATGGATAAAGGACACATGGACTAGCCATTAGACATAGAACGAGATTCTCTGCCACCATTTCAAGTTCTTCAGTGTAAATTGGAAATTCGCGATCGCAAAATGATAGTAGCGATCGCTACTTCAGCCTAACAAGTATTTAATGCAAAATTTACCTAGCACAACTTGAAGATTTGAGGATAGTTTTTGAGCAACGTCTCTTTGATGGATGTGAACTATAAATACTCCACCAAACTAATGTAAATGCAATGGAATTGAATTAATTGTAACCAAACTCTTGCCAATTTGCTACTCATTCTTTTACTCTTCTTTATGTGTTGTTGATTATCTTTATAAGTATATTGAGAGTTAGCATAGATTTTAAAACTCTTATAAGAGTTGAAGTGTTAGCCTATCCAAAACACTTGTGAGAGGTTTTTATGTGAGCTTAAAAACATAAGGTTGTAAGGGTTTTGTGTAAGCCATAAAGCTCAAGATGTACAAGTTAGGTGTGAGCTTGAAAACACCAAGTTTAATTGAGTGAAGTACTCAATTATGAAGAATTAGGGAGTGGACGTAGGGTTTGTTAACACCCAAACCACTATAAACATTTTGTGTAGATTATTTTCCTCTCCTTTTTAACTTTCTAATCACTTTAACTTTCTTTTTAATTTTCAATCAACCATTAATTCAACCCCCTTTTTGGTGCACTAAGCCAATAAGTGTTGCTAGAGCCAAGTCTCACTCTAAAACTTAATTGTGTGAGTAAAGATCATGGCACAAGAAGGAATCCACACTCATCAAGCCATATTTTGATGGAGAAAACTATACTCATTGGAAGTATAGGATAGAAATCTATCTAGATAGTGATGTGGTAGACCTTTGGGATATTGTTGCAAAGGAATGGAAGCCACCTACCAAAGTAGTTGATGGAAGTGAAGAGTTTATCCTTAAAGAGGAGTAGGTTGAAGCTCATAGGAGATCCAATGGCAGAAATAAAATTGTCATGGTAATCCTTTTAAGTTCTCTCTTAAGAGAAAAAATTGGAAAGGTCCAACATTGCCTTACTACTAATGGCATTTGGAAGGCCTTGGAGAACTATCATGAGGGCATCACCTTGGTGAAATCTAGCCGACTTGAGATGTATGTGACAAAGTGGGAGCTATTTATGATAAAGGAGGAAGAAAACATCATATACATGACAAGTATACTCCTTGCAATCATCACCAACATGAAGAAGTTTGGGAGAATTCTCACCAATCATGAGGTAAATTCTAAAATTTTGAAAATCTCTACCTCTTAAAAAATTTAGTGTAAAGGTGTGTAGTATCCAAGAGTCTAACTCAGAGATAGGAAAGGTGCCAACGGATGTCCTAGTAGGCAAACTATTGACTCATGAGTTAGCCTTAAAGAAGGATGAAGAAATGAAAAGAATGAGAGGTTAAGGAGAGAAATCTGAAAAACTAAAAAGGAGGACCTTGGCACTTAAGTCTTCATCAAAGGAGAAGGAAGTAGAAGTAGCCTTAAGTGAAGAAGAGGATAAGGAGTTTGCAATGCTTTTAAGAAAAATTAAAGAGCTTATTAGAAGAAGAAAAGAAAGAAGGAACTTCAAGAAAACAACTCCAACTCCTAAAGAAAGATCAAATAATGTCACTTGCTATGAGTGTGGCAAGTAAGACCATATCAAATATGATTGCCCCAAGTTAAAGAAGAAGAAAAAAGGGGGACAAAGAAAAAAGGAAGAAGATGAAGAGGAAGAGGTTGCAAACCTTTACTTCATGGCTCAAGATGATTCATCTAATGAGGTAAGCTCTTCACCTCACTCTTATTTTGAATTTGATGAATTAGATGATATGGATGATGAGCTTTTATAAGCTCTCACCAAGAAATGTGACAAGTATAAATCACAAATGAAAACTTATAAGAAGAAGTACACTAAATTAGAGGATGAATTCGAATGCCTAAATAGTCTTATAAGTGAATTGAGGGCTTCAAATAAAGAACTCAAGAAGTCTATGGAAAATCTATTCAAGTCATCTTCATCTCTAACTTTATTAAGAAAGGAAAATGACTCATTCAAAAGTGAAGTTATTGAATTTAGAAACTCTATTTCTAAGTTCCACAAGGGTAGGGAAGCTTTAGATACACTTATGGTATCAAAAAGACCTTCTTTAGTTAGGCATGGTCTAGGCTTTAATGGAGCCTCTTCTTCTACACCTTCACTCACGACATTCATCAAGGCCTTAACACCTCAAACTTCAAGTATTGAAGTTGTTGGAAAGAAAAGTGCTTAAATCACTAAACCACCATTCCCTAAGGGCAAATGAAAAGTGCAACAAGGCCCCAAGCCAATTTCTAAGAAGGCTAACCATGCATACATGTACCATAAAAGGCATGCTGATTCAAACACACATAGAAAATCTAGTCTTGTACCCTTTCATACATGTTCATGCTCACACACACATCATATTGGTATGAGAAAATCCCCCACTTGTACCAAAGCAATGCATAGAAGAAAGACACATAGGTCTAAACTCCGATGCCACTATTGCATGAAATATGGACACAAATATTTTATTGCTGCATTAGGAAGGCTCACCTCAAGTTTGAGGATCCTTCAAACCTAACCCTCTGGGACCCAAGTATGCTTAGCTACCAAAGCAAACATGATTTACTTGTGTTGTGTAGGGGTGTTTGGCAGCCACCTATAAAGCCAATAATTAGCATGTGGATAGCAGATGCTCAAAGCACATGACAGGCAATAGGAAGCTATTCATGGCCTTAAAGGAAAATGAGGGTGCCAATGTCACATTTTGAAACAATGCTAAAGGTAAGGTAATTGGCATTGGGACCATTGATAATAATGGTTGTTCTTTAATTAATGATGTTTTACTTATTGATGGCTTACAACATAACTTGCTTAGTGTAAGTCAATTATGTGATAAAGGTAATAAAGTCACCTTTGACCCTAGAGAATGTCGAGTTACCACCATGATGGATAAAAAGGTAGTCTTCAAGGGTGAAAGGAAGGGCAATACCTACCTAATTAACTTAGATAATTTGGCTAATCAATCCTTTAAGTATCTTATATCTCCTAATAATGAAACGTGGTTATGGCATAGAAGACTTAGACATGCTAACATGGAGCTCTTACAAAGCTTATCAAAGGGAAAGCTAGTGGAAGGTCTTCCCAAGCTAAGATTCTCTAGAGACAAGACATACGGTCCTTGACAAATGAGGAAGCAACATCAATCTTCCTTCGAAGCAAAGAATATTGTAAGTACATCTAAACCTTTTTAATTAATTCATATGGACTTGATAAAACCTACTAGGAGTGCTAGCTTAGGTGGAAAACATTATGCACTAGTCCTAGTTGATAATTATCCTAGGTTTACTTGGGTTTCCTTCCTAACTCATAAGCAAGATACTTTTGATGCTTTTAAAAGTTTTGCAAAAATGATTCAAAATGAAAAGTGTTACTTCATCTCTTCCATAAGAAGTGATCATAGAAAAGAATTTCAAAATGAGTCTTTTGAATCGTATTGCTTAAAAAATGAAATTTTCCATAACTTTTCAACTCCTAGAACACTACAACAAAATGGTGTTATAGAGAGAAAAGATAGGATACTAGTAGAGATGGCTAGAACTATGCTTAATGAGTATTCATTGCCAAATTATTTTTAGGCCAAAGCTATCAATACTTCGTGTTATATTGCAAATCGAGTTTTCAAAAGACCCATTCTTAATAAAACTTCTTATCGCTATGGAATGGTAGAAAGCCTAAGTTAGCATACCTAAGAGTTTTTGGAAGTAAGTGCTATATCTTAAATACTAGAGATAATCTTAGGAAATTTTATTCAAAAACTAATAAATGCATCTTCTTAGGTTATTCCACCACTAGTAAGGCCTATAGGGTCTTTAATAAGAGTTCAAAGGTTGTTGAATAGTCTATAAATATTGTCTTTGATGAATCTAGTAAGCTTGATCTTAGGAAAGATTCTTTAGTTGATGTTATTGTAGGTGATTTTGAGAAATTGGATTTGTAGGATACCACAAGAGAAAAGGATGAGGACCATGATGAAAGCAAATCATCAAGAGAATATAAAGATCCTCAACATCAACAAGTGAAATCACCAAACTAAGATCTTCCAAAAAATTGAAGATTTTCCAAGCATCACCCCAAAGACCTAATCATTGGTGATACTTTAAGGGGTGTAAGTACTAGATTTCAACTCAATACTTTATATAAGAATCTTGCCTTTGTTTCTCAATTTGAATTAAATTCTATTGATGAGGCTCTTAATACGAGAGTTGGGTAATTGCTATACAAGAGGAACTCAACCAATTTGAGAAAAACAATGTATGGAAATTTGTTCCTAGGCCTAAGGAACACCTAATTGTAGGTTGTAAATGGGTGTTTAGGAATAAGTTAGATAAGCAAGGATTCATCACTAGAAATAAGGCTAGATTGGTTGCCAAAGGTTACAACCAAGAGGAAGGCATTGACTATGATGAAACTTATGCTTCTCTAGCAAGGTTAGAGGCCATTAGGATACTTTTGGCATATGCATGTCAATGAATTTCAAACTATTCCAAATGGATGTCTAAAGTGCTTTTGTAAATGGTGTTATTGAGAAGGAAGTTTATGTTAAACAACCTCCTAGTTTTAAATCACATACTTTTCCAAATCATGTCTTTAAATTGAATAGAGCCTTGTATGGTTTGAAATAAGCTCCACGAGCTTGGTATGAAAGGCTTAGTTCTTTTCTTTTGCAAAATGATTTTGAAAAGGGAAAGGTTGACACAATTTTGTTTGTCAAAAAACATAATCTTGATACACTAATAGTGAAAATTTATGTTGATGATATCATTTTTGGTGCCACTAATGAATCTCTATGTGAGGATTTTGCTAAGTGTATAGCTAGGGAATTCGAGATGAGCATCATGGGAGAGCTCAAGTTTTTCCTTGGTCTACAAACCAAGCAAACAAAATGTGGGATCTTCATTAACCAAGCCAAATACACAAAGGATATTCTCAAGAAATTTAGCATGGAAAGATGTAAAGTGGCAAAAACACTAATGAGTGCTACCATCAAATTGGATATGGACGAATCGGGTAATTCAGTTGATGAGAAGAGATATCGAGGCATGATCAGTTCTCTACTTTATCTTACCACTTCTAGACCTAATATAATATTAGTGTATACATGTGTGCTAGGTTTCAATCTTGTTCCAAAAAATCACATTTGAATGATGTTAAAAAGATTTTCAAATATTTATATGGCATATTATAGTTTGGGTTGCAGAATCATAGATATTCTTCTTTTAGCCTTATAGGTTATTCGGATGCAAATTATAATGGTAGTCTTCTAAATAGAAAGAGTACTTCTGGAACTTGCCAATTTATAGGAAAGTGTTTATTTTCTTGGTTTAGTAAGAAGCAAGTTTCAGTTGCCTTATCTATTGCCAAAGTTGAATATGTAGTTGTGGGTTATTGTTGCACCCAAGTCCTTTGGATGAAACAACAATTAAAGGATTTTGGCAAAGTTATTGATCACATTCCTATCAAATGTGGCAACACTAGTAGAATAAATCTTTCTAAAAATCTCATCCAACATTGTAGGAGCAAACATATAGACATTAGGCATCACTTTCTTAGGGATCATATCCAAACTGGTAATGTTATGCTAGAATTTATAGACACAAATCATCAACTTATGGAAATTTTCACAAAATCTCTCAATGAAGAAAGGATGAACTTCATTAATAGAGATTTGGGAATGCTTAATGGAATCTCCCTAAAGTGAAAAATTAGATCATTCTATGTGTTGCATTATTCCATGTTGAATGATTGCCTTGTGTGATGTATATGATGTGTACACCTTTAGATGTCTTAATTTTATGTGCAATTGAGCTTTTCTATGCTAATTTACATAAATTGGACATCAGTAAATTGAGTGGATCATAATTTAAATAGTCAAGTCTCACAATTTCATAGTCATGTTGAATGATTGCCTTGTGTTATGTTTGCAATTTAAATTAGGAATTGTAATTTGCAATTGTTATTCCTTAGTTCACAATCGTGAATTATAGGTATTCTTCATTTGGCTATCAACAATCAATTTGCAGTCTCGACTTTCAATCCCCACCGCGAATTTGTTCAAATTTTAAATCTTTTGACCATTGAACTCTCCATTTCCTAAGGATTTTTAGTCTGTTACTCACATTTTCAGAATTATCGCTAATTTGGGTAACTACCACACATTTATGTTATTTGATTACCAACCGATTGCACTCCTTCATTGAATCCATTTTTTACTGTTTTTAGCCATTTTCACATCCTTTCTTAGCCTATATAAACCCCTCAAATAATGTTTTTATTCATTCCTACCAAATATATGCATCTTTCTTCTTCCTTAATCTCAAAACCTAACAATCTTTCTTCACCCACAAATGGCCCCAATAAAGCTTCAAAAGCAGAGAAAGGGAAGGCAGTGGCACAACCTTCTAGACCACCAGCACTACACTTGATGAAAGGAATAATGAAAGAGGAGAAATATCGCTACAAGGCAAACGCCTCCAAGATCATTCTATTGAACAAAATTCCTTCCACTTTCCTTCTCGAGTCGCTAGAAATCAAGGACGAGATCCACACATTTCTTTCAAACCTAGGGTGGAATGAATTTATATTTCGTGACGAGCCTGGATACGAAGAAATCGTGCAAGAATTCATATGTACCATGACTCTCAGTCGGAGAGTAGAATCTCGCATCGGCTAATACGGGTTAGTATTTCATGCTTTTGGAGACCTTTTTTCATCACTTTCAAACAATTGTCCAGTCTTTTCAATCTTCAAGTTGGAGATGACATTTCGTTCATCATCTACGCTCTTAATGCCATCTATTCTGAGTTTTGGTCTGAAATTTCCATCGAGACCAAATATGACCTCAAAACCTCCTTAGCCAAATATATATAAACCCTCCCTTTTTGCTTACTTCATTGTATCACCACCTTCTCCGTTAATGCAAGAGGTGATGGTAATGAAAATGTATCCCAAAAGGATCTAGCTTTCCTTTTTTGCCTTATCAAAAACAAACTCATTCAAATCAGTCACTATCTTGTGGATCAATTAATTCACATGAGCACCAAACCCAAAAGTTAATTTCTTCTCCCTTTGCATGTAACTTTCATCTACAGATTCGTAGGGATTCTTAATGAGGAAAATAAAAAATTCCCTACTAAGAAGTTTCTCCCTTTCTAAAATTTTCTAGACCTCCCCTATCTCATCAATGCAAAAGCCATTCACCTTGATTCTTACACATATACTTTGGGTGCTTTTGGAGCTAAGAAACTAGAATCTTTCTAAGCCTTCAAAAGAAAAATGCTTGCCATTGAAGAAGGAGCCCAACCAATTCCATCTCCCTAACCTAAGCCCAAAACCAAAATCTTTCTTGCCTTCATCAACAATAAATTGAACAAAATGAGAAGGATGATGAAAATATGATTTCTCTTCCTTTCCCACTTGCACAATGACTTGGTGGACTGATAAGAGAAAGTAGGTACTCCTCTATGCCATCTTCTAGTTTTTGAGGATTGGGAGGATACACCGAAAGAGGAAGACAATCAAGACATTAAGGAGGGTGATGAAGCTGAGGGTAGAAGAGAAAATGAAGAACGAGACAATTCTGGAGATTATGATAGTTCTCTTATCTTTTAGATTGTCTTTAAGGTTTATGTTTCTTTTTATGTGTTATCATTAAGTTTTTGATGTAAAAATTATTGATCCCACAAATTATTATAAGTAAAAGTGTTTGTTTTTGCAATTCAATGTCTCAAATCTTATGTGGTTACCATCTATATGATATTGGTTGTTTTACTCTCTATCATTATTCACTCTCAATTTATGCATCTCTTTCATTTTCTAACTCTTTACCCTCTTTTTGATCCTACCAAAGGGGGAAAGAATAGCATCTTATGCATAGGAAAAACATAAGTTGAGGGGGAGCAAGTTCTAATTTAGAATTATACTTAGAATTCTTTAGCCATTGACTAAAATTCTGTAATTATTCCTTTATTATCTAATCATAAACCATCCTAACTTCATAACTGATGAATTTATTTTTCTTGAGGATCAATCTAAGTTGTCAAAATCTAAAAGGGGGATATTGTTGGACAAGGTTGGTTAAACCTATGTCATAAGCCTCTTTTGATCTTCACAATAGAGATTGATCAGTTCTAATGCTTTATTCAAGTATTATTTTGTAGTTTATAAGAGTTACATTTATTGGAAGTTGGATGGAAGTCAAAATCTCGATCTTTTAGAAGAACATTCAAATTCGCGGTCGATATCCCCTAAATCGCGATCGTGACATTACTATAACAATAGATGGAGCTAGGCCAGAAGAATTCGTAGGTGAATTCACAATCACGACTCAGCTGAAAGAGCCTTGGTTGAATCACAGAGGAATTTGAAATGGCATTCGCATATGAGGTCGCAACCGCAAATTTCATAGTGAAAAATGAGGGAACCAAAGCCACAACTACAACATCCCAAGTGTCCAAAGGAATTGTTGGAAATCAAAAATCGCGTGGGTAAATATTTGGTCATGACTGCGACTCAAGAAGTTAAAGTTTCTCATCAAATAGAGGAATTTGTTATCTCAGTTACGCCCAAGACAAAGTTATCTCGTGACTGTGACTTTTAAGTAGTTGGTAGAACACAACGGTTATATTTCTTGGACAACCAATGGATGAAGGACATATGGACTAGCCGTTAGATACAGAACGAGGTTCTCTATCGTGATTTTCAGCTCTTTAGTGCAACTTAAAAATTCATGACTGCAAAATAAGAGTAATGATCATGACTTTAGCCTGAAAAGTATTTAATGCAAAATCTTCCTAGCACAACTTGAAGATTTAGGGATAGTTTTTGAGTAACGTCTCTTTGGTGGATGTGGACTATAAATACTCCACCAAACTAATGTAAATGCAATAGAATTGAATTAATTGTAACTAAACTCTTGCCAATTTGCTACTTATTCTTTTACTCTTCTTTATATGTTGTTGATTGTTTGGTGTGCGTAATAAACAACTTTATAAGTAGATTGAGAGTTAACATAGATTCTAAAACTCTTTTTAAGAGTTGAAGTGTTAGCCTATCCAAAACACTTGTGAAAGGTTTTTGTGTGAGCCTGAAAACACAAGGTTGTAAGGGTTTTATGTGAGCCATAAAACACAAGTTGTACAAGTTAGGTGTGAGCTTGAAAAAATCAAGTTTAGTTGAATGAAATACCCAATTGTGAAGAATTGAGGAGTGGAGGTAGTGTTTGTTAACACCCGGACCACTATAAACTTTTTGTGTTGATTCTTCTCCTCTCCTTCTTAACTTTCTAAACACTTTAACTTTCTTTTTAATTTTCAATCAGCTACCAATTCAACCTTCCCCCCCCCCCTCCCTTTTGGTGCACTAGGCCAACAATGATCCTTCTTGTAATTGTTTATTGTCAATCAATATGTCTAAAAGAAACTTCTTGATTGAATGAGAAAATGTTGAAATTAAGGCTTGCATTAGTTGTGTTGATGATTTATCTATGAGAAAATGTTGAAATTAAGGCTTGCATTAGTAGTGTTGATGATTTATCTCTTTGGCATAAGAAGTTAGATGGTTGTTGATTTGCGTATTGTTAGTGATCCAAATAAAGTGTGTGGAATGTGTCAACTTAGCAAACAAACCAAACTCATTTTCTTAGCTAATCAAACATAGAGAGTAAGTGAGAAGCTATAGCTGGTGCACACTAATGTTTGTGGTCTTATGCTTAATCTTTCCTTGTTTGGTAGTAGATATTTCTTGATCTTTATTGATGATTTTAGCAAATTTTGTTTGGTGTTTTTCTTAAAGCAAAAGATTGAGGTGTCAGATTGCTTCATCAAGTTCAAAGTTATAGTTGAAAATTCTTAATCCAAGCAAATTAAAGCACTCAAACTAGATAATGCAACTGAGTACACCTCTAGTGGCAACTCTAAGGCTTATAGAGTGTTGGAGGTGAAAATCAATAAGATGATTGTTATTAAAAGTGTTCAATTTGATGAGGATGCTTCTTGGGATTGGGAGAATGTTGTTGCTATTAATAAGAATCCAATCGAGGGTGTTTTACATGAAGAACAAGCTATCAGTGATGATGAATCAGATTCAGATGATGAATTTACTATGAGATGCATAAGAACACTTCAAGACATCTATGATAGGTGTAATATGGCATCCTTGAAACCCCAAAATTTCAATGATGCCATCAATTCTCCATAATGGAAGGTAGCAATGAAGGAGGAGCTAGTGATGATTAAAAGAAATAACACTTGGTAGCTAGTAACAAAACCAAAGGGAAAAAATGTAATTGGTGTAAAGTGAATTTTCAGGATCAAGCTTAATCCAGATGGTTCAATCAACAAATACAAGGCAAGGTTGGTTGTAAAGGGTTATGCTCAAGAACTTGGAATTAATTTCACAAAGACATTTGCTCCAATTGCTATATTTAATACCATCAGATTACTGCTATCAATTATAGCTCATAACAGCTTGTGTGTCTTCCAGCTAGATGTCAAGTTAGCATTCTTTAATAGAGAGTTGAAGGAGGAGATTTACATTAATCAGCCTCAAGATTTTGAGATTTCAATGGTTGAAGACCTTGTATACTTATTGAAGAAAGCTTTATATGGCCTTAAGTAAGCTCCTAGAGTTTGGTATAACAAGATTGACTTACCCTTTGTGAGTTTAGGATTTGAAAGGAGCTAAAATGAAGTAAGTTTATATGTCAAGCAATTTCATAAACAAATTTTGGTGTTGTCTCTAGTAGCAATGAGAATATAGAGATTTAGTTTAAGGAGGACATGAAGAAGGTGTTTGAAACGAATGAATTAGGTCATATTTCTTATTTCTTAGGTATTGAAGTGTTGCAAACTAGTCAAGGCATCTTCATTCATCAAAACAAGTTTGTTAAGATGATATTGGAGAATTTTGTAATGTGAAATTGCAAACCTGTTGCAACACCAGTAGTGAAAGGTGAAAAATTAAAGAAAAAAGATGGTGTTGAGAAGGTGGAAGCTAGTGTTTGTAGGAGTTTAATTGGCAGGTTATTTTATTTGTCAATTACCAGGCTTCATATTATGTTTGCAACAAGCATGCTCTTTAAATTTATACATTCTCTAAGTCAAACTCATTTTTATGCAACAAAAAGGGGCCCTAAGTTATGTGAAAGGCATAGTAGATTATAGAGTGCTATATAAGAATTCTTGTCATGCCATATTGCTTGGTTTCACTAATAACGATTGGACTGGAATAGAGGATGATATGAAGAGCACTTTAAGGTATTGATTTTTTATTAGTTCTGGTATGGTGACCTAGACTAGCAAGAACCAGAGTGTAGTAGCTTAATCCACAGCAGTAGCAAAGTATATGGTAGTTATTGCTGCTATAAATCAAGCCTTGTGGTTTAAAAAGATTCTTATTGATTTGGGAAATGAAAAAGATGAACTAGTGGAGGTGTTATATGACAATCAACCTACTATTGCAATGGCCAAAAATCTTGTGTTTCATGGCAAGACCAAGCACATCAAAATTAAGTTTCATTTTTTTAGGAATGTAGAGAAAAAAAGATAAATTAAGCTTAGACATTGCAGTTTTGAGAATCAACTTGCTAACATCTTTACAGAACCTTGCTTAAAGCTAGATTTAAAGAGAATAGAGGAAAGTTAGGATTATTGAAGCCTGTTGGAGCAGTAGCTAGAGGCTTGAAATTGTTGCCACTATTGCATTAAATCTAGAATTACTACTAGAATTGTAGTTGTTACTATTGCTATTGTTGCAGCTGATGGATGATAGCAAATGTTGGATTTTATTTATCATTTTTTTGTATATTTTGAATTTTAAGTTTGTTAACTTTGAGTGTAGTATTTCATTAAAGTATGCTCGCAAATTTTTACTTGATTTAAGCAAAGGTATAGGAGGTAAAATCTTGCTTAAATTAATAAAAAGTTGTTGGAGTTGTTAGTAGTTATTTTTAGCACCATACTCTTGTATTTTTGTAACCATTTTATATAAGCTAATGAAGCAAATGAGTTGTCAAGCTCTTCTCCAGATTTTTGCTTCTTCTTTTCATCATTTTTTCTTCACTTTTAAGCTTAGTATATATCCATTAGTAGTGTTCCACAAACTAAGAGTATTATGCACTGAATAGATGAACATACAAATGCAAATGCTGAATAATAATAAATATACCTGCATGCACATGACCAAAAATCTTGTCTTCTAGCAAATCTTTAATGAGTTGGTTAAGTTTTATTTTGAATACTCAATAAAAGATGTTTGACCTATCCTTAGGTTTAAGACCTTGCTGCTTCACATGTTTAGTTATTTCTAGCTACTTAGGATTGCAAGTGAATGTGAGGAATAGATCAGGATATCCATACCACTTACAAAGAGCCATAACATTTAGTTAATTTTAAACCATATATCTAGCACCATCAATGAAAAGAGAAGGTAAAATTATAAATTTTACTATTGAAGAAGGATTAATATTTTTTCTTTGTGCATATTTAGCTAAATGGTTGTACATCTTTGATCTCAAATTTTGCTGGTAAGATTGAATACAAAAAAAAAAAAAAACTTGTCTAATTCAATCATTATATATGCATCAACTAAGAATTATTGGAATAGCTTTCTTAAAAGCAATAGTATTCCAACTTCATTGAGTCTATTGAATCCTAAAAGTAAATTGCTAATGTCTATTAGCTAAATATCAACTCTATATCCATCCTCTCCCTATGAAAATAATAAAGAATATTGAAGGGAAAGGCAAACATGATAGAGTTCATTGAGACATTGCGATGATCCCACTTGTGTCTCAGTAACAATATCCCTCTCATCAACTAAGTTATTAATTTCATCAATAATAAAAGTTGTAAGGCATATTTTATCTCTTTCCATATGTTCTCCTTCTCCTAATGAGTCTTAGTTTCACATTTTCACTCTCATTAGAATCAAATTGATCCTCTGCCATCCTAAATTTTATAGTTATAGGTTTTTGCTTGTTTAGCATTTTCTTCAACTCATCAGCATTATATGAATTTGAAATACTCTGCGAGCTTGAATTCTACAAACTATACATGCATGAAACATTAAAGCAAAGGTTAATATGCATATCATTAGAACAACTTATTTGTTATGGCTTGTAGTATTTGGAAAAGAGATAGAATTTGGAAAAGAGAGGGAGAATAAATGATAAGTAGAGAAAAACCAAGGAAGAAAATAAGAGGAAAATTAGAGAGAGAGAAGAGAATTTAAAGAGAGAAAGCAATTGTAATTTTTATTATTCAATACCTCTCTTGGACTTAATACAACTATTTTATACAACTTGCAATTGCAATTTTGTTATAATTTTGTTACCATACTTTTCTCTCTTTATTTTGTAACTACTAATTCAATGACTAACTATTGGCTAATAGTAAACTAACAAGACATATATGTGACCAACAAACTAATCCATTGATCCATTCTCTCATGATCTTCAATCAAACTACATTTTTAACATCTTCATCTTCATTGGTTGAGCTAGCATTCTTTGCAATTACTTCGATCTGATCGACTCATTCCTTACTACTGGCTCAGTCATAACATCATTATAAATTCATTTTGAATTTGAAATAAAACATTATTTGAATTAAAATTAAATTTCTTACTTGATAACAGATATTTTGTTGGAAACCTCATTCTTAGTGTTATATATGTAAAGTTGCAAGAACTTTAGAGATGACCTTAGAGTTGGTAACAACTTCTAACCCTATGATAGTTTTATCCATACAACCTAAATAAATATGGTCCATGTCCTTGGTTCATAGATGAATCTAACTTTCCCCCATGGATGTAAAAGAAAACATCATGTTGTATTCTTGAATATATTGAACAAAGTGTCTACTTTTAGCATCTCTACTATGAAGAAGTTCATTGAGCATTAAGGAAGGATCCCTCACTAGAGGTAGTTTTCCATGCATACAACACAATGAAAATGTAGGTTAAGATGATCTTCTACTGTTTTTTTTTTTTTAACTCTTTCTTCGTACCACATCATTGCACCACAAAATTCGCATGTATAAGTTAGATGTCCAATAATCTAGTAATTTGCATATGAAATATAAATGATTAGTTCTTAATATGATTAATGTAAATATGTTTTTGAAAGGAATTGCTAAGTCATTATCGTACCTTCATAATCAAATATTGTAGATTCATTTTCACCAACTAAACCTATATGATGTAGTTCATTTTCAAATGTGACTAGATGTCATATAAAAAAACACATTTACAATTTAGTATTAAAAAATTAGATAATCATACGGTCATGCATCAAAAGATTACTGTCCTCTTTTAAAACACTCAAAATAAATATAAATTCAAAATAAATAGGTGTGACACCTTGGTTTTAGGGCCCATTTTTCTTGATTAATATTTCTATTTCCTAGTCTGTGGAGTCTAGCAATACAAAACTCTAACTAATTCAATCCTTAAATTCTCTGCATAAACTGGTGAGTGAAAATAATAAGTATAAAACTCAATGAAAGAGTAAACTAATAGATAAAACATGTAATGAATTTATTGCTTTATACTAATTATAAGTATATCAAATCTAATACTTAAATCATCAACATAATAATAGAAATTCAATAAACTATATATAATAAACACAATTTTCAAAATTCTTTAAAGAATCAACGTGAAATCCTCCTATATATTTATATAAGTCGAATCTATTGCTTTACAAATCTCAATTTAATAAAATCGTATAATTTTTTTTAATTTTTATATTTTCTACATCCAAAACATAATACTTAGCTCCATAATCAACTATAAATTCGAAACACTGCAAATAATAAGTTTTGTACACATTCATACATAAATCCTATTTAACGAAGTTGAGAGAAAAAAAAAAAACTATCCATGACTAAAGTTGAGAGAAATACAAGTTGGTTTATGCATGTGTAGAGCTACCCACACTGGGTAACCACTATTCCAAATTTCTTTACCAGCTCCATAATCCTCTTTGTGAAAAACTTATGAAAATAACAGCAAAAGCTTTTTCTTATGAATGGGAAATGTTTAGAAAAGTAAAGGGATCTAACAGAGGTATTTGAAAGAACTTAGAAACTCATATTTTGAAAGAGAAGGTTTTTATTCCGAAACAACTTAACTTACAAGTGAAG
>CATIWR010248091.1:0-64156 GCA_949677035.1 Omphalea diandra
CATTATCACATGAACATTTTCATTGTATAAATGATTTGAAATCCCATATGAACATATGCATTGGATAAATTGTCATTTAGACATGTGAATTGTATAAGCACAATGATGACACTAGCACCATTGCATTTAGGACACTTTAACATATATGTAATGTTTGTATAGTTGCATGGCAAATTATCTTATGTTGTATGCATGTTATAGCATCATAAATAATGGTGTTTTAAAGCTTATTTAAAAATATAAGGAGCATTTCGAGATTAGGAGATGGATAGAGGTGATAAAGGAGTGAAGAAGAGGGATTAAGAGAAGAAAAATAACTTCCAACTAATGGAAATGAAACACCGTGATTCTGTCTTGTTATAATAGGTTTACAAAAGGAATTTTTCACCCTTTAGCATCAAAATAGAGAGGTTAACTATGAGGGATAATAGAAGAAAGAGATAGCTAATGAAGAAAGAAAAAAGGAAGAAGAAGATGATGAAGAAGAAGGAGAGGAAGAAGAGTGAGCTGCCTATGAAGGAATCCTAAGGTTTTATGGTCCTGGGAAAATAGGTAAACTAAATTATCTTTTTCTCACATGAAATTAGCCCATGATGACATGTTAATCATGCATGGTTAGTGAGAATTATGGAGTATTTGAGGTACAACTCATGTATGAAAGTTGAAATTCAAGAGAAACAAGAGTTGTCTATGTTAGTTTTGTTGTTAGAGCAGCCTGTTGCACCCATGATTTCACAAATCTAGAAGAGGAATTAGGGAAAGTGTAAAATATGAAAGTTGTAGCTTTATGTCCCAATAAATGCATGTGAAACATTTTTGCTTGATTTTGTGTGTGTGAGGAGATATGGCTCCTTCATTATCGCTGGTTCACAACCAATTGAGATCACCTCAGTCTTTGTGTTTTCATATATTTTGATGACTTTATGTGTTGATTTAGACAAAGTGTAAAACATGAAATTTATAGGTTTATATGCCATATAAATACTTGCAAAGCAATTTTGATTGGTTTATTGTGTGGAAAGAGTTATGGCTTATTGATTATGACTGACCATGTACCCGAATGAAACCTCACATGTCTTTTAATTATGTTTTCCAAGAATTTGATGGTCATTAATTCAGAATATGGTGATGCGACAAACTTAAAAGTTGTATATTTATGTATTATCTACATTAATGTAAATTTTTTTTTCCAAATTTAGCATGGTTGTTGAGATATTGCCCCTTCATAATGACTGATTGTCATTATGTTGAAAACCTACTTACCCTAAGATTGGTAATTTGTTTTGGTGACTTTGTAGACTAAATTAGACAATGAGTAAAACATGAAAAATGTTCCTTTATGTGTTATGTAACTTTTGATAAATCAATTTTGCAATTTTATTTGTACAATTTGAGATATACCTAATATTGTAAGACCTACTCAGACTAAGATGACATTGAAATAGGGCAAAATTCAAAAATTCACCACATTTTCTATGTCTTATATTAATTTGAAATTTGAGTATGTTGTATCATTATGCATCTAGTTTATTTGAAAGAAAGAATGAAGTCATTTAGATAATTATATCTAGAAGTTATTGTTGTGAGAGTGTAGCAAGCTCAGGCTGCTACATAAGGAAAATATTGATAAATAATAGGTCTACTTACATGGCCATGCCATAGTTGCATACCAAGCATTCATAATCATTTTGACATACTTATAACCATTTATGTGTCCAATGTTAGGATCTCAACACTTTGAGGAAGCCCTGAGAGAGAACCAAACCTATCATAAAGGTTGGTCATATCAAAAGGTGAGTAAAAACCATGATTAGATTTTAATATGTATATGTGATAATTTTATAATAGGATTATGTTCTATTGCATGTATATATACAAGTCAAGCGAGAATTATATGCTTTTAATGATTAGTTGGTATACCATTATGAATGAACACTTATATATGGAACTAAAAGGATGTTGTAGCCGACTTATCAAACACTTGCAAATCACGTGGAAAAGGGACTAATATGTCATATTGGCATATGTTATTGATCAAATGATTCACTTGTAATTTATTGGCTTGCAAAAATCAAATTTCACCTAAATCACATGAATTATCGGGAGTAGTGTTTACCTTGCAAGGTCATAGTAAAAATCAATCTATTGCACTTGCACTTGCATAGTCAATTGTTATACTTATAATGTATCCTAATGATATTTGATTATTGGTTGTAGGATAAGAATATGATTATTTTTTTTATTCATTGCATCGTGACTCACCAAATCGTAATTATGTTTTTTAGATATTGAACATAAGGTTTGGATACTTTAGTGCATAAAGTTTTGTATAGAGACACATGGTCCACAAGTTGTCGGCTGAATTCCAACTCTCTCTCTTCTTATGTCATTTACATATATCTAGGTAGGAACCTATTTAGTGCCTTGGACATTAGTTAACATATATGTATATCAAAAACATGTTAGATTGTATGTGCATGATGAATAAACCTTTATGTGTATGTATTTTTGGACATGAATGTCATGATTTATAAATGAAAATGGTCGTTACACAAATAATGGTAAGGCCGTCCATATGCTTTTTTGTGCCTTAAGCAGAAGTAAGTACACTAAAGTGAGCATGAAGTCTACTGCTAAGGAAATCTAAGAGTCTTTGGAGATCACAGATAAGGGAACAAATCCTTGCCAAAGAAAATAAGATGGAGACCCTCATTTGTCAATATGAAACCTTCTTTATGAAGCTTGATGAAACAATCTCAAGAATGCATGATCTATTCATTGAGATTTGTTGGCCCTTGAGCACTAAGAAGGAAAGAGGTTGAATTGCTAGGAAATTTAAAAATTAGAGGGAAGTTAATGAAAGATGGATATAGAAGAAATCGAGGAAGATATGGAAACACAATAGTTTATAATGGTTTGGGTGTTAACTAACCCTACGTTCACTACCCCATTCTTTATAATTGGGTATTCTACTAACACTAAATGGTGTTTCCAAGCTCATAACAAGCTTGTACACTTTGTGCTTTATGGCTCACACATAACCTCACAACTTATGTTTTAAGGCCTACACAAAAACCTCTCAAGTGTTTTCCTAAAGGCTCACACTTCACTTATTACAAGAGTTTTATAACTAAGTTGACTCTCAGACATAATTACAATGGTGTTTAATGCTTACACCCAACAATACCAACTCACTATAAGAATTAAAGGTTAAGAAATAAAATTGTAAGAGATTGGCTATATTTAATGCTATTCTCTTACATTCATTTATGTTTGGTGGAGAATTTATAGGCAATAACCACCAAAGATAATTACAATGAAACTATCCAAATTCTAAGGCATGCCAGGCAAATATTACAGTAAATGCCTATCAAACAAATTTTACAGTCGTAACTGGTCATTAGCGATTGTGATTTCTCTTATTGTCCAATTTTGTTGAAATCGAGATAAAGAACCCATTTGTATCTAATGGCTAGTCCATATGACATGTTATCATTGGTGTTCTAAGAAAAATAATCATTGTGTTCTTCCAACCAAACAAAAGTTGCAGTCACAATTTATTTTACTCTTAGACACAATTGTCACCACAAATCCATTTGTTCGATAAGGAGAAGTTACTTCATCAAGTCACTATCTTGAATACTTTTTCACCCTTACAAATTTTGATATGCTAATGACTCTTTTAGACACTTGGCAAGCTCTAGTTATGGACTTAGTTTCTCTAAACAAGTCTAAAAGTCGTGATCGTGATCCTAAATGCAATGGTCACTACGGATGTGACTATTTGAACTTCATAGCTTTCTTGGCAAAATTGCAACTATGATTTACTATGCAAATTCATCTAAACCAAATTCATTCATTCCATTTGTAATATTGTAGTTGCGAATTAGAAGTTCTTGACTGTGATTTAGGATGTCTTTGACAATACTTAAGACTTAGACTATCATTCAACTTCCAATGCAAACCTATCTTTAAAATTGCAAAATCAACACTTAAAATTGATGTTAGAACATATCAATCTACATTGTCAAGATCAAAAAATACTTTTGACTTAGGTTTGACCAACTTACTCTAGCAATCTCCATTGTTTATTTATTTTGATAACTTAAATTGATTTTGCAATGGATAAAGAATTGCATAAGTGTGAGTTGATATGGTAAACAATGTTTAAAACTTATTAAGATACTAATTTAAACTTGAAATGCAAATAAACTAATTGAGATTGCTCCCTTTCAAATTATACTCCCCCTTAATTATGTCATGCAATTGCTTTCACTATTTTTATCCCCTTTGTAAAGATTAAAAAGAGAGAACAAGATAATGAAAATGATAAGTATAAAGTGATTCAAATAAAGAACAACCATAGAGGGAACAAAAATTTCAAATTTTATTGATATAGATACATAAAAATAATGAAAGATAAATATGAATTTGTAGGAATGCAAACTTAGGCCATAAGATAAACAAAACAAAAATATAAAAAGGATTAAAAGCTTAAGAAAAAACTAGAGGATTGGAGAGTTGTCATTCTCACCAGAATCTTATTATGGAGTATCCTGCTTATCTCGTACCCTAGGTTGTGCTTTTTCTCCTTCTTCCACTCCTTGGTCTTTCTTTCTTCTAGAGTGTCCTTACGTTCTTTAAAATGTGGGAGATGGCAAGCTGTTGCACCCACTTCATCTTAAAAATCCACTAAGTCATTATAGAGGTGGGAAAGAAAAAGAAATCTCTTTATCATATGCATCTCCTTGTCCAACTTCTTGTTAATAAAAGACAGAGAGATGTCATAAGTCTTAGATTTTGCTTTAGGCTTAGGAGATGGGATTAGTTGGGCATCCTCCTCTATCGCAAGCCTTTTCCTTTTTGAAGCTTGAGCTATTTCATGCTTCTTATCCCCAATAGACCCCAAGGTGTACATATAACTATCTAGATGGATAGCCTTGGCATTTATCAGATAGACAGATCAAGGAAGTTTTGGAAAGGCAAGTATTTTTTAGAAAGGAATTTTTTATGTTCCTCATTTAGGCCTCCCACATATATGTATATGATTACAACATGAGAGGCGAGGAGAAATTGCTTTTAGGCTTCATATTCATATGAATCAATTGATTCATAAGGTATCGACCTATTTGGATTGGCTTGTTCATGGTTAGGCAAATAAAAAATGCTAGGGCTTTTTGGGAAAACTTTTTGTTCCCATCATCCCTATCAGTTTTTGAAAAAGTGATAATACGGTGAAAAAGCCAATTTGTAAGGGTTTTAAGGTATTTGGCCAGAGATGTTTTTGGCTCTTGTTTGGTTCTAATGGATGTCTTTGACTAAAATTTAGAATAAATGATATCAAGTGCATAGATAATGAAAGGTATATGATCTCTTACTTAAATGTTAAAGAGGTTAGAAAGTTAGATAAAATGGGGGTCTTAAAAAGCCTTAAAAATAACCCATATGAACCTGTTTTTGATTATGCTCTCATGCTGAAATTGATAATGCACATAGACTCCTTAATGATTTCATCATACCTATGTTCATCTCTAAAGATAAACTCATTGCACCCTAGGTTTGATAAAAAGGCATGGATTTTGTCCTTCATTCTAAGTGACCTAAGGAGAAAGGAAAAAGGAATTTTATTGGATTGGATTATCTTGTTAGAGTTTGCTTTGTTTTTCTTCTTTAGTTATTCCCTTTAATGGTGAAGGGCAAGTGGGCTTAGAGGTTGGGCAATGTCTTTCCCTTACTCTACATAGTTTCTTAGAAGCCATAAGGGAAGTTGGAAGAGTTTGAAAGATTTGAAAGGAGAACCGAAAGATAGATGAAGTGAAAAGGTAAAAATGGAATAGATGAGTGTTA
Source organism: Omphalea diandra (assembly GCA_949677035.1). Classification (NCBI taxonomy): domain Eukaryota; kingdom Viridiplantae; phylum Streptophyta; class Magnoliopsida; order Malpighiales; family Euphorbiaceae; genus Omphalea; species Omphalea diandra. The sequence continues at coordinate 5,848 of CATIWR010248091.1, forward strand.
AAATAGCTTAAATAGGCAGAAAACTAATGAAAAATCATAACAAAATAGTGAAAATTGCATTAAATGAGGGGCTAACATCAGTTGATAGTCAAATCAATTAATGTTTGATAGTTACTAGAATTTGCTGTCACTATTAACAGGTTGCGATCGCTAATTATGAATTATGTGAGTAACAAAGAAGAATTCCATGAAACAAAGGAGTCAAAGAACTTGAATTTTGAAAGAATTCATGGTGGTAATTTAAAATCACAATAGTGAATTATAAGTTCGATAAAAAATTAATGAGTGCCTATAAACAGTGATCGCGAATTATGAGGCAAAAAGAAAAATAATGAAAGAATAAGAATTTGGCTTCTTAGATGTGATCCACTTAATGTAATGATGATTAATTCAAGCAAATAGACATAAAAAAAAACTCAATTGCTTAAAGAATTAACACATCCAAAGTAATTCAATATACACAATTATCAAACATATCATTCAATCAATTAAAATAACACACATAATAAAGAATGTGAGGTGAGATAAATTTTCACCCTAGAGAGCTTTCCATCTAGCGTCTCTAACTCCCTCTTAATGAAGTTTATCCTTTCTTTATTTTAAGGGTTTAGTAAAAATGTCTACAAGTTAATGATTAGTGTCAATAAACTCTAACATCACATTATATTTTTAGACATGATCTCTAAGAAAATGATGCCTAATGTCAATGTGCTTGCTCCTAATGTGTTGGATGGGATTTTTTGAAAGATTTATTGCACTTGTGTTGTTACATTTGATAAGAATGTGATAAACAACCTTGCCATAAGATTTATTGCACTTCATCCAAATAACTTGGGTGCAACAATAACCCACTGCTATATATTCCACTTCGGCGGTATAAAAGGCAACTAAAATTTACTTTTTACTAAACTAAAAAACTAAACATTCTCTTATAAAATTGGCAAGTTTCATAAGTGCTCTTTCTATCTAGTAAACTACCTACTAATCCACATCCGAATACGTAAGAAGTCTAAATGATGAGTTCCTAGGATACCATAATCCTAAATGTCATGTCCCATGTAAATATTTAAGAATACTTTTAACAACATTTAAATGAGATTCCTTAGGGCATGATTGAAATCTAACACACATGCATGCACTAAACATGAGGCTGAGTATAAAACCAGTGAGATAAAGGAGAGAACCAATCATACCTCTATACCTCTTTTCATCAATTGGCTTACTCGATTCATCTTTGACTAGTTTGATAGTAACACTCATTGGTGTCTTTGCTACTTTACATCCATACAAGCTAAACCTCTCTTTTTGGTTTGCTTGATTTGTAAACCAAAAAAGAACTTGAACTTTCTTATCATACTCATCTCAAATTCCCTAGTCATACAATTTGCAAAATCTTCACAAAAGGATTCATTAGTAGCACCAAATATAATGTCATTAATGTATATTTGTACAATGAGTATGCCTTGATTGTGCCTTTTGACAAATAAAGTTGTATCGACCTTGCATTTTTCAAAATCATTTTATAAAAGAAATGAACTAAGCCTTTCATACCAAACTCTTGGAGCTTGTTTTAAACCATATAAGGCTTTAGTTAATTTAAAAACATCATTTGGAAATATATGAGACTTAAAACTAGGAGGTTGTTCAACATAAACTTCCTCCTCAATAAGACCATTAAAAAAATGCACTTTTAACATCCATTTGAAAAAATTTAAAATTCATGTGACATGCATATGCTAAGAGAATCCTAACAGCCTTTAATATTGCTACGGAGGCACATGTTTCATCAAAATCAAAGCCTTTCTCTTAGTTGTAACCCTTTATAACCAATCTTGCTTTATTCCTAGTAATGAAACCTTGCTCATCTAACTTGTTCCTAAACACCCACTAGCATCCCATAACAGGGTGTCCATTATACCCAGGTACAAGTTCTCATACTTTATTTCTCTTAAATTGGTTGAGTTCCTCTTGCATAGCGATCACCTAACTCTCATCATCAAGAGCTTAATCACTTGATTTTAGCTCAAATTGAGAAACAAGTGTAAGATTATTATATAATGCATGAAGTTGAGATCTAGTACTTGCTCCCTTGGATGTCTCACTAATGATTAGATCCTTTGGGTGATGTTTGGAGAATCTCTAATCCTTGGGAAGATCTTGAGCTGGAATATTTACTTATTGTGGTTGAGATTCCTTAACTCTTGTTATGACTTGTTATCTTCAAGATCAATCACCATTTCTTTTGGATTTGAATCTAGCTTCATTTCTTAAATTCACCTACAAGACTATCAACAAGAGAACCTTTCCCAAGATCAAGTTTACTAGATTCATCAAACATAATGTTCATGGACTCTTCAACAACTATTGTACTTTTATTGAAAACTCTATCTGCTTTATTAAAGGTGGAGTATACTAAAAATATAACTTCATTTTTCTTAGAAGCAAAATTTCCAAGGTTGACCTTGGTATTTAAAACATAGCATTTGCACCTAAAAACTCTAAGCATAAAATCTTAGGTTATCTATCATTCTAATGCTCATAAGTATTATGGCTTCAGCCCAAAAGTAATTAGGTAAAGAATACTCATTGAGCATAGTTCTAGCCTTCTCTACTAATGTCTTATTTTTCCTCTCTACAACACCATTATGTTATGGTGTTCTAGGAGTAGAAAATTTATCAGAAATCTCATTCTCTAAGCAATAAGTTTTCAAAGATTCATTCTGCAATTCTTTTCCATGGTCACTCCTTATAAAAGAGATGAAGTAACCTTTTTCATTTTAAACTCTATTTGCAAAACTTTTAAAAGTAACAAAAGTGTTATTCTTATGAGCTAAAAAGAACACCCAAGTAAAACTAGTGTAATCATTAACTATGACAAATGCATAATACTTCCCACCTATACTAGCATTCTTATTAGGTCCAATTATGATACGAACAAGGTTGGATTGATCCTTTCCCGTATGTTAAAGAATAGTTGCCCAAAATCTATCAAACCAAGTATTGGAGTTTTGATCTTCAAATCTCAACTAGACCTCTAGAAAACTTGTTTCTAGCAACCTAAGTTATAAAGATTCAAAGTTGTGTTAACTCAAACCTTAAATTAACCAAGCCAATTTAAGATTAGAATTAACAAGTTTGTAAAATTATTAAGCCTTCACTCAATAATCTCACCAAGTCCACTTAAGAACTCAAGAAGAGAATTTAATCTCACAAGCAAAATTACTAACAATAATAATATTGATTGAATTCATTCCTCTTGGCAGAATGTGAGGGCTATTTACAACCTTACAATGCTTAATCCAAAACCAATTAGGATTTGGTTTACATTCCCTAACAAAATTTAATATTTCATAATGTAATAAGGAAAAGGCAATCCTAAACTAAATAGGAATACTAAAGAAACATTATGATTGGTCTACAAGATTAAACCAAGATACTTTCCTAACTAAAGAACAACTCTTCCCAAATATAAAAGGAAAATGATTCAACCTAATGAGGAAATCCTAATGACATTAGAAAATATTGTCAATTAAGGAAATCTTGCAAGAATCTTTGACTTTGGGCATTATTTCCTTGCTTACACGACTTGAGCTTCTTTTTACATGCCTTGGCCAAATTGGGTCATGCTTGGTTGCTCTCCACAAATTGATCTTCATTGTATTAAGTTAAGTGCTCCATTTGAAGAGTTTAAGCTCTCATCAGCTTTTAATTGGCTTCACGCATCTTTTGCTGTTCTTGAGCTAATCAAAGTGTAATTATTTATTGTATGAATGCTCTAATTACATCCTTAAACTTCTTTAGTCTCCCTTTTATGATTGGACTTTGAAGTTGAATTGGATCCTTTGCTTTAGCCTTGATTGATTGCATCATTTTTCCCCTGCTGTTTATTTACCATTATAGGAAAATTACTAGGTTGCATCTGTTACCATTCTTATGCTCAAGTTTCTTCTTCTAGCTTATAAGATTTTTCTTTTGATAGATATTAAACTTTTTAATCTTTCTCAAAGGCTATCATATAATTAATCCTATGTTTTGCAGGTTAATGTGCTGTCTCTCTGAAGAGTCGTCTCCGGTAAGTTGAAAAAGGAGTTTTTGGTTCACACAAAAGAACCTACGGACAGAATAAGAAAACATCACAAGTCTGCCGAGATTGAAAACCAAACAAATATGGATAGAATTAGTAGTCTACCATGGAATGTATTAGATAGTATCCTTGTCAACATCCTTGTCAGGCTGCAAGGACTAGTGTCTTGTCAAGTAAATGGTAAAATAAATGGACTGGCCTTTCTCAGTTTGTTTTCAATGATAAATGCATTTGTAGATCTTTGTCAGACAGGACACCCAGATGGGCAGAGATTATGAAAATCATTAATAACGTTCAATCCAATCTCAGTGGTCCTATAGAGAAGTTCAAGCTGGCAGCTTATTGCTGTACAAACTATTCTGATTTAGATCAATGGATGAACTTTTCACAATAAAGGAAGCAAGGAGTTGTTTACCCAAGATTTCAGTTTTGCAAATGCCTTTTAGTGTTTTTTATTGTCCAAAAAAGCTCAGTTGCTGGGAGCTTTGTGGTTGTATCTTCAAGCTCCCTACTTTTTTCACAGGATTTGATTGCCTTAAAATAAACTTTCAAGAACAGGGCAGTTGCAGACTAAACTTTCAAGTGTATCACTGACTATAAAAACTTGACTAAGATGAAGAGATTGGTACTGTTGATATTGATCATTTAGCTTTTGTAAGGATCCATAATTCTAACTTGAAATACTTGAAAGAGATTCAAAATTTGAAGATATTTGTCTTCAAACAGTCCACTTCTAACCAGTGTTGATATTCGCATGATTCCTATGTATGCATGGGCCACTCCTTGGCATCCTGAAGAAGTGAAAGATTGCAACTTAGAGTTTTGGGCTGTCTGGATGGTATGGAAAAGCTCAGTTCGTATAGAAAATTTCTTGAGGTATTGTTTCTATATATACTTGAACTCTTGTTTCAATTCATTTATTTATTTTTATTTTTCACTTTCAAATCCTTGGAATAAATAAACCATCTAATACAGTATCTTTTCATGCTTTATCCAAGTTTTTACCGAATGCTGATGTGCCACAAAGACTTCCTACCATGCTAAGCTGCCTCTTGGCCCTTGATCTGAAAGAAGTAAGATTTACCAGTCTGAAAGATATCAAGGCTTCTATTTCTGTACTCAGAAGCTCCTAGAATCTAAAAAATCTTCTACTCACGGTGAGTTATTTGTCAAAACAGCTACTAGCCTTTGTGTTCAGAGAGTTTTGTGTATATAGTATTAGAAACAAACTAATGCAAGTTTTGTGTTAGCATGGGAATTCACATTCTGTAATGATGACTTCTATTTCGTTATCCTGTTTGACATTTCAGATAAGCTACACAGATCTATTATGGATTTTATCATTACGCAGTGCTTCTGCGACTTCTATCTCACCCAACTCAAAATAGTGAAGATTAGAGGCATCTTAAACACGAGCTGAATGGGAATTCATATAACTTTTGCTCGCTCTTTCTCCAAAGTTGGAATTGATGGCTACTGTAAGACACAGTGGTGAAAGGATTTCAGAATCACTGTTTCTACAACTCCAGCGGGCTTCATCAAATGTGACATTCACAAGTTTAACCCTAGAAACCTTCCATCTTCAAAAGGTTTCTCTCTTTTTTTTTTTTCCCCTCTTCAAAAATGTTATTTTTACTTATTTTCTGTAATATAAAAAATTGTATCAACTGATATAGTAAATTATGATGATCTTGATGCCGGTTTATAGTATCAACTAGATGTAAATGAGTTTCTTTTTTTCATATGCTCTGGAATACAAATAACTAGAAGTTTGGTTCAAGGTGCACTGTCAAGTTACATGCATGTCTTGCTGGAGCAGAATGCGACAGCGGTTTATAAATCTAACTTTGAGTTGCAGGGAAGAAAGATCTTGATAATAATCTCTTAGCAATTAAGTTTCTGAAGTTTTAAATGCCAAAGCAGTTCGAACCAAGTTGTATATTTCTCTACTATGAATGCTTCTTCATTTATTTTGTTTTACATTCCAAGGGGACTTTAATTTAGTCTATTGTTATTGATTTGGTGTATCTATTTCTCATTGATTCACATATCATACTTCTTTCATTCTTTCAAAAATAAGTAAACTGCCATTATGATATGTGAAACAATGAGAAATAGATACAATAAAATAATAACAACATTGAAAGGAGAGTTACTTCGCTTTATTCATTGGAAAAAGAGATTTTTGCCCATGATAGCTAGAGTTTTGCTCATTGACGTGAGAAATTGATTAAAAGAGAAAGAAACTCTTACTTATTGCTTGGAGAGTTTTTGCCCACTGTGATTAGGTGGTCGTCGACCTATAATAATTAAAGTAGTAAGTAATTTAGTTATGTTTACAAATTATTTTAGTTATTATAAATAATATGAATTGCATTTAGTACATTTAGAGTTGTAAATGAACCAATCAAGCTAAAATTTACTAAACAAGCCAAAAATTTTGATTTGAGATTGATTCATTTATTAATTGAACTAAGCTGAGTTGAACATAATGAGTAGAACAACATTATGTTCATATATAATTCACGAGATTAACTGAGCCTTTATTGAGTTTAAATCTTTTTAAATAACATTAAATTATAACTAAAATGTTGTATAAGATTATAATTTTTCACATATTTTAATATACCAAGTAGTATTTATCTATTTTTAATCATTTACATAATAAAATATATAATTTTAAATGCAATTTTGTAAATTTGAATTATAGAAATTGAAAAATATAAATAATCAAATTTAAATAAGTTATTTACAAGTAAGAGTCAAACAGACTCATAAACAAACACTACTAATTAATATAATCAAATTATTTAAATGAGTCTAATAAAATCCACTAAACGAGTTAACAATGATCTTATAAATGAATAATTCACGAGTTTAAATGAGTTAGAACACATTTTTGCTTAAGTTTGGTTTGTTTATTAAACAAATTTAAAAATTGGAATTGAAAATAATTTATTTATTTACTGTGTGAATAAGCTCAAATGAGTTTTTATTGAATCAAGCCTTTGAGTTGTTCATCAATGCTCGACTCATTTGCAGTCTGAGTATTGTGTGATTGAGAGATCTGTTGGGTGTAATGAGTTTTATGTGTATAAGGGTGTTTTGAGTTTATGATGTAATTGTAGTTATTGATGATATTGAAAGATGACGTCTATAAACATAATTATATTGAAGGAGTGAACTATATAAATATTATTATTGTTTAGTTTACTTTATTTCTTGATGATTTATATGCTTCTGTACCCATAATAAAATGCAACATTGATGAAGATTGAGGTTTTGTGAAACCTTAAGGTTAATATCAAGCTCTTGATGCAATATTAAACAAGTTGATGATGTAAATCTTTTTTTTAAAAAAAAAAAAAAAATTTGCATCGAAAAAGATTGAAAAATTGAAAGGTTTAAGTTCAAATATGGAAGACTAATGATTTAAAGAAATCTAAGAGTTTGAGATATGTGTCATCTAAAAATTTTAAGTGAAGGTGAAGATTTATTATAACATATCTCAAATCTCTAATGGAACTTGGAAATGAATTTTTTGCATCTTATTTGAAAGAAATACTCCATAATTGGATTAGAAGATTACTTTTTATATAGTGCAAAACTCTTATTATAAAATTATTCATAATTTAGATGTAAATTCTTGTTTTGTGTAAGATTGATAAGGATCAACTCTATACATAAAAGCATCGAAAGAAGAGTTATTTGACTTTGTCCATTGAAGAGAGGTGCTTTTGCACAGACTTTGTCCATTGAAGAGAGATGCTTTTGCACAAGGCAATGAGAGGTTTATCCATTGAGGTAAAAGATTTGAGTATAAGAGGAAGAAACTCTCATCTATTATTGTGAGGGCTTTTGCTCATTGTGATTATGTGGCTATTGGCCTATGGTAGTCAAAGTGCAAGAAATTTAATTATATCTAGGGATATAATATTCTATTTGCTATGAGTACTATGCATTGTATATATTGTAATTAGGATCACAAACAAATTAAGTTGAGCCGAGTTTAGATTAGTTTAAATTTGATTTATTTATTAAACGAGTCTAAAATTTGGGTTTAGATTTGTTTGGTTTGTTAATAAAGTTGAGCCAAACCCAACACCACTATACTCATAATGTGGTTCACAAATTTAATCAAGCTCTTATCTTTCATAATAATATTAAATTATAATTAAAATTTTTCATAAAATTATAATATTTATTTTACATATTTAATAGATTAAGCAATATCTAATTTTTAAAAAATTATTTATATAATAAAATATATAATTATAAGTTTTATTTTATAAATTAGAAAATTAAAAAATATATAAGCAATTGAATTTAGATAAGTTTTATATTAATCTAAATGAGTTTAAACCATAAATAAGTACTACTAGTATAACCAAACTATTTAAACAAACTTATTTCTTGGCCTAAAGTAAGCTTACTGAACAAGCCTATAAATGACACATTTACGAGTCTAAATGAGTTAAATCCACTTCTATTCAAGTTTAGCATATTTATTAAATGAATTTAAAAATTAAGATTGAGAATAGTTTGTTTATTAAATAAAAAACTCAAATGAGCATTTATCAACTCAAATGAGCATTTAGAATTATTCAGGAATGCTTAATTCATTTGCAACCCTAAGTATTATGTGATTAAGAGATTTATTGAGTGTAATAGGTTTTATAGGTATGGGAATATTTTGAACTTATGATGTAATTATAGTTATTGATGATAGTGGAAGATGACACGTACAAACATAACTTTATTGTGAGGGTGAACCATATATGTTTATTGTTGTTTTGCTTGTTTTGTTTCTTAATGGTTTGTCCACTAATAATCAATGTGGCATTGATATATAATACTTTCTTCGTTTTTTAATAACTGTCTTTTAAAAAAGAGATTTTGTTTTAGTATGATTATCATTCCAAAATATCAATGTAACATTAATTGATTATTTTTTCAAATTTACCCTCATCATCAACTCTTCTCTCTTCTAATTAATTGCTTTATTATTAGTGTTGTGGTAAAGTTTTAGTTGGAGATAATTAAAAGTATATTAGTCCATATTGATTGAAACTATTTCTAATTAGTTACTTTCTTAATATGTTGCATAATAAAACTTTATCAGTAAGTGCATAACTCTAAAAAGATATTTATTTAGAAACAGAGGAAGTAAGTGATATTAAACTTCGAAAATAATCTTAACTAATTTGATTGAAGGTGAAGTAACTACCATATTGGTAGCACAAGTGTAATAATATTGATGAAAATCAAGATTTGTGAAAAGTTGCCATTAATATATAACTCTTAATGCAAGATTAAGCAAGTTGATATGAATACCTTTTGGAAAAGAAGCAAGTTATATGCAAAAAGATTGAAGAATTGAATGGTATAAGTTCAAGCTAAAATTGATGATTGGAAAATGTCTAAAAATTTTAGGTATGTAAAATTTAAAAATTTTGAGTCAAGATGGAAATTTATTATGATGCGACTCAGATTCCTTAGAAAATTTAGGAAAAAAATATTTTATTTGGGAGATATATTTCTCAATTACATTAGAAGATTATTTTATATATAATGTAAGACTTTTATTTTTGAATTATTCATAATTATCTATGAGTTTCTATTTATATAAGATTGGTGAAGACTATAAATAGGAATATTTAAAAAAAGTTATTTGGTTTTGCCTATTAAGGCTTTCGTCTAAAACTGTGAGGATCTTGTCTATTAATGAAAAACTTAAAGTATATGAGAAAGAATTTTGAACATAGTTACAAAGATTATCTCAAATAGACTGAAGGATGTCTTACCACACGTAGTTGGGCCCCATCAAACCAGCTTTGTTCATGGAAGACACATTACAAATAATATTATTGAAGCACCGGAGATCATTCACTTCATGAGGCATAAACAAGGGAGGAAGGGCTTCTTAGCTATCAAAGTGGACTTGGAAAAAGCTTATGATAGGCTCAAATGGGAATTTGTTTATGATACGTTGGTAGAAGTGGGTTTGCCTGATTTTCTAATCAAAGTTATCATGGATGGTATATCTACGACATCCATGCAGATTCTCTGGAATGGATCTCTCTCTGAATCTTTTTCTCCATCTAGGGGGGGTTCGTTAGGGCGACCCTTATCGCCTTACATTTTTGCCTTATGCATGGAGAGACTCACACATGGGATAAACAGAGCCTGCATAGAGGATAGATGGAAGCCGATTCGGTTGGCAAGAATGCACCACCGTTAATACACTTATTCTTTGCAGATGATTTATTTCTATTTGGGGAGGTGTCCACGCAGTAGATAGAGGTGATTAATAGGGTTATGGAGGATTTTGTGTTAGCTCTGGTCAACGGATAAACAATGATAAAACCCAGGTTTTATTTTCCGCTAATATTCAACGGTTTAAAGAGTAAGACATGGCTCGACACCTGGGTTATAAGATTACGAATGATTTGGGTATGTATTTGGGAATGCCTTTGCTTAATAAACGTGTCGCTAATAACACTTACGCCACTATTTTAGATAAAGTCTAGTGAAAGATGATGAGTTAGGAAGCTTCAAATCTAGCTTTTGCTAGCCGTTGCACACTTGCGCCATCCGTCCTTGCCACAATTCCTTTCTATGTGATGCAAACGACAATATTTCCAATGATAGTTTGTAGTAAGATTGAGCAAGCTTGCCATGCTTTCATTTGGGGCTTATCTTTATCAAAGACTAGAATCAACTTAGTGGACTAGGATTCACTTTGCCAACTAAAAGATAGGGATGTCTTGGGGTTAAAAAGATTGAGAGATATGAATTCTGTGTTTTTTATGAAACTTGCATGGCAAATGATAACTCTGCCTGGTCAACTTTGGGTTAGAGTCCTTCAGGGCAAGTATGGGATGAAGGTGCATCAACTTCCTTTTGATATACTAAATAAGACTGGATCACCTTTGTGGAGAGGTATTGAAAAATTCTGGGATTTGACTTTGAACGAAGTCCAGTGGGTAGTTCGGGATGGTTCGACTATTTGCTTTTCGACAGATTGCTGGCTTGGGGAAGGAATTGTATTATCACAATATGCTTTTGCAGTAATTCTCGCAAAGGAGATGGGCAAGGTGATTAGGTGCTATGTAAACAGAAATGGAGATTGGGAATGACCCTAATTCGCCCATTTTCTCCCTAATCAGATTATCTTAAAAATTGCAGCATCTTTGCCTCCTGGACAACGTATAGAGAGGGATTGGATTTTTTGGTCTCGAACACCATCAGGTTTGTCTTCTACTAAATCAACGTATTATTCAATTCTGGAGCATAGTTGGAATGAGATTGATAATGATGCAGGGCTGTGTGGAGTTGGTATGGTCCACTGTACATTTTTATGGCTTGTGTTTAAAGGGTGGTTGTTGACTAATGAGGAAAGACACCATCGGCACCTCACGGATGATTCTTCTTGTAATGGGTATGGGTATGCTTGAGAGTCTCTGTTACACGTTTTGCGAGATTGTCCCCTTGCTCAAAATTTTTGGTAGTCGATTGTTCCTTATTTGATGAGGGAGTGCTTTTTTGAGATGAATCTTAAGGATTGAATTTTGGTCAATATCTGTAATACACTCCGAATCTCTTTCAAATATGATTGGTGTTGTTGGTTTGCGATTTAATGTTGGAAGATCTGGTCTGTTAGGAATTCGGAGGTTTTTGGGCAAAATTATGTGAGAAGAGGTGGTTCGTTTATGGAAGTGGAATTACTGGTGAAAGATGTGTGTCGTTCGGTTTAGACTGGTATCTTGCAAAGGTATTAGGGCACGCTAAGAATTAAACAACAAATCTCTTGGAGTTTGCCTCTGAGTGGGTTTTATAAGTTGAACACGAATGACTCTTTCAAGAAGAATTTGGGCAGAGGTTATGCAGGTGGGGTCATAAGGAATGAACTGGGAGGTTGGATTGTTGGGTTTTCAATGAATATTGGTATTTGCACCATTACTGATGCTGAGTTATGGGGTTGAATCGGGGACTTTTGCTCCCTAGGCAAATGGGAATATCACATCTCTTGGTTGAGGTTGATAATGCATCGGTGGGGCAAATGGTTAGCAAGAATGTGAAGGTGTCGAATGCTCATTCATCCATTGTTTCTGCAATTTGGGGGCTGCTCAACCAGTTTATAGTAGTTTCAGTTGGACATGTATACTGTGAGACTAATCTTGTAGCAGATTGGCTTGCAGCTCTTGCCACAGATCTTCCTCTCGAGTTACATATTTTTTATTCTCCACCACCTAGCTCAAGTACTTTGTTGCATCATGATTTGGTCGGAGTAAGTCACAGTAGGGCTGCTGTCCCTATTGTTTCTTAGAGGCTAAGCCTCTCCTTATTTTACTGAAAAAAAAAAGCTTATCTATTATTGCATATTCATTGTATTAAGTACCTTAATAATAGTTAAAGTACTCAGTAGTTTAGTTATATTTAAATAAGAATGAGAGAAATAAATTATTTTATTTATTATTAGTAGTATAAATTATTGGTAATTGATAAATATCTTAAGTGTAATGAATTTGATGAATATAAGAGTGTTTTGAGCTTATAATATAGTCATAGTAACTAATAAACAAGGAGAACGATGCTTATAGACAGTTATATTTTTTAAAAAAAATAATAATTTAAATATTATTATTATTATTATTATTATTTTGATGTTTTGTACACTTTCACTCCCATGACGCTAATACATAATAATATTGAGAAAATCCGTTACCAGAGGTATTAAGCTTCAAGAATTAAATCAAATCAAACATTCAGCAATTACAAGAAGTACTACACTTCAAGAATTAAAATCAAATCAAACACTCATGAATAATATTCTTAAATTTCAAGTAATTGCAAAGTTTCAACTTGTCAGAAGGTTATATGCACACACAGAGAGGTGCACTGATTGTAATTTTTTCTTAATTGCAAATCAAATAGATTATATTACAAATTATATTTGGAATTTTGTGGTGGTTGTTAATTGTTTTAACTGCAATGACAAACTTTGGATTATTGAATGAGAACTTTTGATTAAAATGAAACTATTAGTTATATATTTAACTAAATAAATCACAAAAAGCTAAAATAGTAGTGAATAAATTTTTTATATTATTTTCATACTTTATATTAGTTTTCATTTATATTATATTAGTTTATCCAATAAACAACAATGAAGACATCACCTCTGTCTAGCTATGCTGCGTTGGATTGCTGTTGTATAGTTAGCTCCTATTGATCTATCTATTAGTACAGTAATAATTCATATGGCTTTTCAATGAAAGTCATATGCTTATGTTGACCAAAAAAAAATTTATTTTTATTAGTTTCTAATTAATTTAGTGTGAAGTTGCAGATATCAGTCAAATATACCATTATTTCCACCCTCACCATTAATGACAAAAGAAAAAATCCATTCTGCGAATCGTTTTGTCCATCATCTCTCTATATATGTGCATTGTTTTTTTTTTTTTTTTTTTTTTTTCTTGTAATCTATATGTTTCTGTTTTTAATATAGCCATATTTAAATATTTGTTTCTTTAAATGAAAATTAAAATTTGGACAATGTGTAACAAAGCTTATATCTATTATAATATTAATTATTTACAATATACAATGTAAATGACTTGCGTTATTTTTTAAAAAAATGTAAAACTTGTTATTAAAATTATTTTAGTTCTGAAAAATATATATTAAACTTATAGTACATGATTAATGATAAATACTGCTTTTTCTTTTCTAAGATTGTTTAATATAATGGTGATTGTTATTTCAAAAAAAAAAAAAAGAAAAAGAAATCTGAAGATGATTGTGATTGAAATTAAGGGTGGATGCGAAATTGAATTTTGAGGCCAGTATTAAATTTCAAACTTTAATAAATATATTTTTCTTTCTATCCATTGTTAATTGTTTCCACTTACTATTAAAGAAAATAAAAATATATTATTTTGCCTAAAATTCTAAGAATATACTATAAATTTAAAAAATTTTTTGCCTAAAGTTATGATTTATTTTATGTGATGTAATTTAAATGATACCAAATTGAAATTAATACATTTCAAAGTGAATAAAACTTTTTGCCTAAAATATATTTAGAGTTATATAAAATATGATTATATAATTGCTCAAATAAGTTAAATAGATGCATAAAAAACAGAGAAAAAAACATAATCATAGATAAAAAAATTTTATCCTAAAATTGGATATAAAAAGAAAATCATTACTTAAAAAATTCATATTCATTTTATACACAAAATAAGTTGAAACAAAAAAAACTTAAATTGAAAGTTAAATAGTTTTTTTTTTTTATTTTCAATATAAAACAAAATTTTTTTAAAAAAATGTGGATAAAGAATTCACATATTAATTGATAAATTCAAAAGTTCTAAAGCAAAAAGTATAGAAAGCAAATGAATTTGTTGAAAAGATAAAATACAATATATATATATATATATATATATATATATATATATATATATGGACAAAATTAAAAAAAATAACTTGAGATGCCCTTAGAGGATAAATAAATTTTTGAAAAGATAAAACAACAGGATGTTAAACTTATATGGATAAAATTAAAAAAAAATTAAGAGGTTAGAGCACTTCCTACACATAATGTAAAAACAGATAAGTATTTGATTAGTTCAATTGTTATTGAAATTTAAATAACTAAATTATACATTTTAAACTTGAATTGAATAAAAATTTTTTAAAAATCAAACACACCAAATAGATAAACTAAAATTATATACTTTCTTGCCAAATTAAATTGAATTAATAAAATATTAGTTTAATTTGATTTAATTTGATCAAAATTACATATGTTTTTAAGTTGATTCAATTTAAATTTCTATAATTTTATTTTATTTTTAATAATTTAATTTTTATTTAAAAAACTGAATAAAAATAAAAATTAAATTTCTTAAATTAAAATAAAATCAAATTAAATTATATAAAAAATAAAATTAAATCAATCAAATAATATCGATTCAATTAAGTTATTAAATTTTGATTAGTTTAAACTCACTCCTAAACATAGGTCTACCACTTATTAAAAGTTTATAACATTTATTCGGATTCATTGGGTTTGAGTATTTAATTCAAATTGAATTAAAAAAAATAAAAAACACAATTTTTTTTAAAAAATATAAATTGAACCTAATTGAATAAATATATAAATCCAATTAAACTGAATCGATGTAATTTATTTTAATTATGGTTTGAATCAAATTTTTTTAAAAAATAATTTTAATATAAACATATTTTCAATATAAATAATAAATTTTAATTTGATCAATTTTTGCAGTTTTCAATGAATAGCGTTGACCCTTGCATTGTCCTTAAATTTTAGACAATTTTTTTAAAACCTAGATATTTTGATTAATATACACAAATACTAACACACACGACACTTGATTCAACGCCAACAAATGTGTTTTAGAACAACCCATAAGACAATAAACATTTAGCCCTCAAAAGTTTTTTTTATTAAGGAAATTTTTTTTTTTTGGGTCTATTTACCAACATATATTATACATCACGTACTTCTCGATCCATATCTCTTGACATATCTCCAACTGCCTAATAATAACAAATTACCAACACCAAAATTTATCTTCTAGACATTGACTAATTTGTCTTTTATTTATATCTTTCAACAAATTCACAAACTATTTTTACACAACGATAATCCCATCACATTGAAGACTTGGACCGGTGGCTCCTCTCCAGAAATCCCTCAAAAACCACCTTCTTTTTGTACTCCTCCGAATTCAAATCCGGTTCTCCCAAAACGTCACCGTATTGCTTCAGAATTTCGCCCTCCCTCAGCCGGGGAACGAAATATAACCATGCACACGTACAAAGAATAGCGCACAGCCTACCCCATAGTAACATTATTATAAGGGTCACCATTACAATTGACATCCCAATCACTGCCTCCAATTTTCTTCCATTTTCTTTTCCAGCTTTCTTGCTGACCCTTGATTTTCCCGCCGGCGTTGGGGCCAGAAGAGACGTGGAACGGTCAATGGTTGACTTGGTTTTGCCCTCTGGTGAACCGGGTGGGCTTGATCCATTTTTTCTAGCATCTTTTTTCCTCTGACAATAGGACTGATTTGGAGAACCCACTACACCATCCAATGTGATTTTTTCATTTTCTTGGATAATTTTCTCTTCAGAACTCTGAAACCAGATATCAAAAAATTCATTAATGCTTATTGTTAAAACTAAATGCACCCAGCCGGTAGTCAGGGGGAAAAAAAAAACAAATGAAAAATCTGGATACATCAGATTTATGCTGATAGTATATCTAAAAAATTTAATCTCAAGTCAAAAAATACTATAACTTCTGTTGATACGAAAACTGAACAAAAAAAATCCTGATTTATTATAAAAAAAAAGAAGTAAAATTGACTCTTATTGGAGGTGGGAAATGGCACTATCATCACACCATACCTCTTGAAGTTGAAGTCTCTCCTCGGACAGTTGAGTTGAAGTAGTCGTAACTACAGGAAGCGGCGTCGTAATCTTATTGTGGGTTGCTGGATTAAGACGTTTTGAAGGGATCTCATCGAAGGAATTATTATTCCCCTTCTGCTTTAACTTCTTTAACGTATCAGTAGCAGCAGTCTTCTTTTTGCTTTGTACTTTATCAGGACCGACGGTGGCATCGACGGGGACCGTTTTGGTGGCGGAGTAGTGCTTGAAGAGAGACGTTGACCAACGTCTACGATTAGATTTTGAGGATTTTTTCTGGGAATTTTGATGTTTCCTAGGAAACCCAAAGCAACCCAGAAAGAGGGATGGTTTGGGTTTTGGTTTAGGATTTGGTTCGTCGGGTTGAGTGCTATCCATGAAAGAGAGGAGAGGAGTAGGCGAAGAGAATAGAGAAAGTCGGCATGGAGGGTTTTGAAAACTGGTGGGGAACGGTTGGCGTAATTGTTTGGTCGGAAGCATGTCCCTATTAATTCTAAATATAATAGTAAAAAAATAATAAAAAATATTATTTCTAATTTTTTAAAAATAATAAAAAAATAAATAGAATTATGTAACATCTATATATTGAATCTAATATACTATTTTTGATGGAATAGTAATTAATTAGCATGAAAAGTAAATGTTTAGGTTTGTTTGTGACTTGAGAAAGAAGAATTGGACTCGGTGGCTTAGGCGTTGCTCTTACACGTTTTCAACTATTCCACGCTCTTACCTTTATTTTTTCCTGGGCGTTGCGTATGCTATTATTTTAAATTTTTATTCTGATTCTAACATAGAATTTGTATTTATATTTATATTTTATACATTCATTGACTATTAAAATTTTTATATTTAAAAATATTTTATTATAAAATTTATATTTTATTAGAATTATTATTTTATTTTAAATTCATTAAATTTTTAAAGTAATATAAAAATATATGGAGAGAGAGAGAGAGAGAGAGTTTATTTTGTTTTATTTTTAAGAAGGTTACCAACTTAGTTACGTGTTTTCATGATTATAAGAGTTTTGAATTCAGATGTTGATTTTCCTTCTTTTTGCATGTAAATGTGTAATTGCTTGGAAAAGATGTAAGATTTCAGGTTTTGTTATTTTTCGTTAATATAAAAAGATTAAAAAAAATTGTGTATTTTCATATAGAAACATGAATATCATTTCCTTTATTCTGCACCATGAAAGTTAAAAGCAAAAAAAGTGAGACAAAGAGGAAATTAACACTTGATGCTGTTTTTTTTTTAGAGTAAAGAGATATTTGTATTTATAATTAGCTATATCACATTTATAAAAGGAAAATATATTTTTAATATGAATTTGAACCTCAACATAATCAATAATGATATATTGAATCAATTTTAAAATTATAATATTGTTTTTATCATAAATTTTCTTTGATTATTTTGTATTTTTATCAATTACATAAATTCTTTCTAGATATGGTGCTATATGATAAATCAAATCAGATCTAAAAACAACAATTATCTATTATCATTAAATAATTAATTTTAAATTATAAAACTCTCGTCAAAGAGAAAATACAACTCTAAAAACAAGAGAATAAAACAACAATCTTAAATAAAAAATTTTAATAATGAGAAATGAAATAAATAAAATTAATAAAATAAGATACATATATTCACTTTATTGAAAAAATGAAGAAAAATTAAAAAAATAAGTTTACCATTGTTAAAATATTTTGACGATAGTTTCAAATCAAGAAAAATATAAAATTATTTTTTTACAAAAAAAGAAAGAAAGAGTTTATAATGCTTATCATGAATGCTTGAACTGGAAATACACAAAAAATTAATCATTAATCAATATATAATTAATTTTAGTCTCAATTATTTATCAAATTAATATGTTTACAAGTCAGTATGTTTAAATATTTACGATTTATTAAATTAATATTTTGATAAATAAATAATAAAAAGCTATATATTATTGGCATATTATAATAATTGAAAAACTATAGAATGGCTAACTAAAAAGAAAAATATTAGAAAATTATATAAAAATGCCTAAAAATTATTTATTTATCTAAATTGAATGATAAAATTATAAAAAAAAAATTTAAGTTCAGTTAATCTAAAAATTATTTATTTGATATTCTTACTAATAAAAAGATTAAAAAATCTTTGGATAAAAATTTTTAAGCTACAGTTCTGTACCGCTTAAGTTCATGAAATTATTTATGTTCAGTACTAATCATTTGTTAAATTAATATTTTAATAAATAAGTAAATTAAAAATATTTTATAATTTATCCAACTAATATATTAATAAATAAATAATTAAATATTATACATATCATTGTCATATTATATAATTTAATTAAAAACTATAAAATAGTTAACTAAAAAGAAAAATATATAAAATAAAAAATATATAAGAAAATAAAAATTGCCTAAAAATGAATTATTTATCTAAATTAATTGATAAAATTTTTAAAATAATTTAAATTTGATTAATTTAAAATTATTTATTTTGATATTCTAACTATAAAAATAAAAAATTTAAATAAAAATTTTTACACTACAATATATTTATATGCAAGTTAGTAATTAATATATATAATTAATTATGATCTCATAATTGTATGAGATAAATTTTATTCATTATCAAGATAATTATTTAACACATAAGTGATAATATATTCTATTAGTTTGCCATGTAAACTATCTAATTAAAAAAATTATAAATAAGAGAAACTATAAAATGGATAATTAAAAAATAAAATTAAAAATTAACATGTATTTATTATCTAGTTAAAAAAATATTATTTGTTTAATCACATGTATATTTTATAATAAATATTTTCATTGTATTAATATTTAAAAAATATGTTAAATTATAATTGATGTGGATTGTATTATAATTGATGTGGATTGTCTTATAATTGATGTGGATTGTCTGACTGATGAATAAATAAAACAAAAGCAAATAGAGACATGATGAACAACCAAGATTCTCACTAAAACGACAAAGCAAGAACCAGTAAACGACCACATAAAAATATAAGAAACATTTGTGACGTTCTAATTCTAATTGTTAGGGTATACATATATTTACTACGATAAGTGCTTTAGACGATTTAATAATCACTTTTGTATTTTAATTTATCAAATTAATAGTAAGTATATGCATATTATAATGTGAACCAGTAGACTACATAATTAAATTGACTTAAATAACTTAAATGAGTATTCGATATAAATGAATTAATAGAATTTCAAATATAAATTCATCTTATTATTTATCATCATTGGCATAATAAAATTAAATTAAAATTTTTAATTTTATGTAATTGTTAATTGTCACAACATAATCACTTCTTTTCTTTTTTTTCTTTTTTTTTTTCAAGAAAATCTAAATAACTTTCTAAAATCCCTTATTAACTAGAAAATAGAATCCTATTGTACTACGACTATTGTAGGGCGGCCCCAAATGTCGGCCTCACGCATATGACCACAGATTCCAGCCTATATTAATGAAAACAATAAATACAGTTTATGTGATTATATATTTTAGGTATGCAATTTTTTATAATTATAAATATTATAATTGATTTTATTTTTATGATAACAAAGTGAAGTTGCTATCATACTTATTTTAGTTATTCAATTAATTTGTAATAATACTAGATTTATATATTAGTCAGAACTAAAATTATAGCTAAATATATTATAAATATGCATGACAAATTTTATTATCATATATAAAATTGATTTTTAGTTATATAGCTATAAGTTATAAATCTAGTAATAATAATTATCATAATTAAAAATTATTTATGATATTTTTAATTTATTCGACAATATTGATTATAATAAAATAATTAATTTTTTGTAGTATATAAAGCTATAGATATTTTAGATGGTTGATGTGTCAAGTTATTAGTATTTGTTAACGGTGATGTGTCAAGTAAAAAAAAAAAGAAACTATATATATATATATATATATATCATTGATTTTATAGCCAAACTTAATTAGTGATATTTAGCCAACTTCAATTAGTATAGATAAAAATAGTCAAATTACATCTCATTTTATTTCATTGAAATTATTATTGTTGATTGTCCTTTACATATTGCATGACAGTTTTTTTAGAGTGGAAATGTATGAAATGAAAATAGAAAAGTATGGAATGAAATGTAATTATATATATATATATATATATATATATGGTTAATTTCATTGATTTTATAGCCAAACTTAATTAGCGATATTTAGCTAGTATAGATAAAAAATACTCAAATTACATCTCATTTTATTTCCTTGAAATTATTATTATTAATTGTCCTTTATATATTACATGACAGTTTTTTTAGAGTGGAAAGATATGAAATGAAATAGAAAAATATAGAATGAAATGTAATTATTTAAAATCTTTCCATTTCATCATTTTACTCCAATTTGAAAATTAAGAAAAATAAACATTTGAAAGTAAATGAATGTAAACTTTTAATTTCCATGTAAATCTAAAAAAACTCGCAAATGAATTAACAATTTTTTACATTTCATTTTTTAACTCTCTAATCAACTCTCATGCAAGCCATTTAGTCAAAATTATTTGAAGACTTCCCCTAAAAATAAATTATGTGAAGACTAAATATGGGGAAGTCCTAAAATAATTGCTTTTTTTTTTTTAAGTTAATAAAATGAATCCTATTTTGTAATTCACAACAATTGAATCAACTTAATGAGGTCTCATGTAGATAGCTAGTCTCAGAGCTTCAAAAACATGATAAATTGCATAATAACTAAGCAAAAACTATTATAATAAAACTAATATTATAATAAATTAAAGTTAAGTTTATTTATTTATTTATTTTTGTTAGGACATCGGAAGGAAAGATGCACCTTTAATTATGCAAATTGAAGTTTTATGAATTGTGTTATAATCAATGTTTTTAAATTTGAAATGAATATCAAATTTATTAGTTGACAGCTTTATAATTTGAACAATTTGATTAGTTTAATTAATTCAATTTAAAAATATAATATTTTTATAAAATCAGTAAAAGAAATATGTATATAATATTAAAAGAGTATTAAAATCACAAAATAATATAATATTATAAAAATAAAAATATTTTTTAATATTTAAACTTCAAGTAAAAAATATAATTTTTCAAAATTTTAAAATTTGATCACAAAAGAATATACTTTTAATTCAACCGGTTTAATTTGGTTCACTAATTTTAATCATTTTTTCAAATTCGACTAGATTTAATTGATATTTTATTTTCTCGATTTTTAATACCAATTATACAATTTTTTTAAAATTTTATTAATTTGACCAAACTGCTTGAATCTATTTTTAAAATAATGGCTGTATAATTGACATAACACAAGATTATTAAGATAATCACAACTATAGTTAAAAAGGCGTTGATACCTCAAGGTTCATATTGAAGAAAAGAGAATGAGGAAAAGATGGGGCAGTCCTCGGCCCAATCACCATGTTGCGTACCGAGTTAACTGAGAAAGCATATATTTTTTTAAATTTATTTACATTAATTGTATATATTTAATAAATAATTAAATTTCAATTAAAAAAGAACCTAAATATCTCTATAATTAAAAATAAAATTTTATAATAAATTCTATTAATATTTATAAAATGATTAAATTTACTTTTAAAACAACAGGAAACCTAGACACCAGCTCCTCATTAAAACTGTAGAGATTCAAATTGCTTAATCCAAGACATCAAAATTGGACTCTTTAGTCATTAATTCTAAATGAATTATTAAGATTTTATCATGAAGCTCAATAACAATATATTTCTTGATGTGAGTAATATAATATCTTAAAATTTTAAAGCAACAAATTATTCCAAATTTATAATTGTGTAAAAAATATTATAAACCTCCCACAAAACAACAAATATAAAAGAATCCAAAACCAAAAAATCCAAACTATACTCTTCCTATTGATAGAAGTAAGTGACTTAATATCTTTAGCTCCTTTTTGCTTAGAGAAATATTGTCTGTATATTTACTTTTAGTTATATTTCATATTTATATAAAATCCCAATATATCTTTTAAGTGCTCAAAAGAGTTGAATTAAGCATTAACAAATTTTAAAAATATTAATATAAAACTCATACACAAAAAATAAGAGAGAAATAAAACTGAATATACATATTTATAAAGGTTCAATGTCTATCTATATTCTCTTTTCAAATATCTCACTTAAGAATTTTACTAACAGAAGTAGTTTATAGATACAGATATTATTAGTCTAACTCTGTTCACTACACTCAATACAACTTATTTTTCAATGCAAGTTAAACAGTCTCAAGTAGGTTTATATATAGGTAAGTCTAATAAATTCAAAAGTGATTCTAGCCTCAGTTTATTTAGGTCTCATACAAGATTATAGTTTAATGCACAAAGAAAAAATTACACTTTCACTAACATACAAGATAATCTTTACAAGAATAACCCAATTCTAAAGCAAATAACTTGATTTCTAACACTTTGAAAGCTTACATACACTTATAAAAGCATATGATAACCTTTAAAATGTCTTTTCAAGTCTCTTTTTATAGCAATTAAGTAAAATTAGACATTTGTATTATGCAAAAGACCCAAAAATATTGTTAGAAAAATTAATTGGTATTGACTAATATGGTTGTTTCATCCTCGTCGCAAGCATGACAGTCTAATAATTGTAAATGGCTACTTAACATATATAATATTTACTTATCACGATCTATTTTGTTAACTTTGATATAAACGTAATAAACTTTGATACAAATGTGTCTTATCATAAACTCTATAACTAATTTTATTAACTTTTTGATATAGACATGTTGTCTTCACCATGACCTTAACACAAACATCCACAATATTTTCATTTTAATTTGAGTCTTAAATTTTACTTAGCCTTTTTCAATCACTTTCAAAAATATAGGATTTTATTTTATTTTTTTTTAAGAGAATAAGGATGAAGTATGGAAGTTCAAATGCCTTCTTCAGCTCTTGAATTGCTTTATTTAGGCTTTCAAAGATTTTGAAAACCATAAGTTTAATATATAATTATGATCTCAAAATTTGTTTAAAATGATAAATTTTCATTTATCAAATTATTATATTAATAATTCAACAGTTTATAATTCTAATACATGTCAACTTTTTTTAAAAAAAATTAAAAGTAAAAATTAAATTCCTATTTAAAAAATAATCTGAAAAAAGATAAATATTCAAAAATTTCTTTATTCATTGTAAGCATGTTGGTCTAGGAAAGGGAAAAAAATTTACTAAAATGGTAGAAAACACAACCTCTCTCAAGCCCATCACCATTCTTACTATGTTTTAACTTTAGTATGAGCTAGCATGCATAATTTTCTCTTCAAAAATAATATTTTATGTTTAAATAAAATATATTATATTATAATTCACTTTTAAATATGGTTTATATTAGTGTTATATTAATAATATTTTGATTTAATTAAAATACAAAATTTATGAAAGTAATAAAATAACAATCCACTTAAGATTGACAGATTATTATATATGGTGTGAAGCAAGTTCAAAAGCTTATTATCTTACTACATTTTGTTTTTGTTTTAGAACTACTTATTTTCCTTGGTCAAAGAGTAATAAATCTAAGAAAAACAGAAAAAAAATTCTTTTTATTACACTCATTACCCACGCTTTACGCGATTCTAATTAATATATTATTTAAAATATATTTAAAATATAAGTAAAATAAAATATTCTAATTAATATATTATTTAAAATATATTTAAAATATAAGTAAAATAAAATATTTATATGAAATCGGTTATTTATTTTCAGAATAGATAATATATGAAAACTATTTTTAGTCTTGAACTTTTTAATTGCTTATCTTATAGTTTCTTTTAATGATTTTTAATAGTTATTTTTAATTAAATAATTTTATATAGAAATTCTAATCATTTCTTGTCAAATAGTTTGCTTAATGAATGTAAAATTTTTATTTCAAATAAATAATCAATTAACAAAAGACAATCACTCGTTTAAAATTAAATTTGAAACATATATATATATAGATTTCACAGGGAGATTTGCTCTTAAAATTATAAAGAATGCTAGCAAAAGTCATTTCTCAATATTCTCTCTAAACACGCATGTCACTCACATTTGATTTGTTCATATTAACTTTTAAATTTTAATAATCTGAAGATTAATTATTATAACATTTAAAATATTGTGTTTAAATACAAATTTTCTTTTTATTTACAATAAATTACTTAATATAATATATGTATTTGTATTAAATGATATGAACCAATTAAATAGAAAACATTCAAAAAAAACTGTTAATAGATACTAATATTTCCTTTCATGACATTACCAGTTTGTACCTAGTAGCCTAACTAATTAGAGAAAATGTTAGCGATATTTCTGTCATTTTATTGAGAAAAAATATTGCTGAAGGTGAAAGAAAATAGAAATATGATTAAACACTAATATAATCAATAAACTGCACGTGCAGATACATTTTGATGGTAAAAGTGTATCTTTGTCTTGAATTCGATCACAGATTATCTTAAAAAAGAAAAGTTCTAAATGCAGAAGAATTCCACACCCAAAGAATTAATGTAGTTCATTGAACATAATAAATGAGGACACAACTCACAAGTAAAATCGGACATTTTCACTCAATTGGAATACAAATACATGAATTTTCATTCTAAAAATTGTCAGTTTACCAAAAACATGACCTGTACAATTCCATGAACACATCAAAACTGTTGGAGTTTTGATTATAGACCCCCCCCCTATTGTACAACCAACAAGAACCTTAAATCAATATAACTCTATTACACAACAACTTTCACCTATAAATTTGATCTGCTTCTAATTTTCTAAGTCTCTTTAAACGGAAAAGAAAAGACAAATATATTGAAAATTTTTTTCTTTGAAAAATTCATCACCTTGGGCCAGAAAGCTCCATTGCTTGGACTAGTAATGAAGAGTCATCAGTGAGATCAGAATATCTATCTGATAAAAAGAATTCATGGGGTTTGGACTTTGTTGCTTCTACTCTTTCAGAAGCTTCCCATCTTTCTGCAAGTCCATCACCTTCAAGCATTCTGACTACTTCAGACATTTTTGGTCTATGGGTAGGAAGGAATTGGGTGCACAAAAGAGCCACTTGTACCATCTCTTCAAGCTCAATTCTATCATAGTTTCCTTTTAAATCCTTATCCACAAGCATTTCAAGCTTCTTCTCCTGATGAATTTTCTTTACCTGCAACCCATAACAAATGCCATTCAATTTAGTTCAAAATTCCTGAAAGATTTATACAAGACATGTCTAAAAAACTATATCAGTGCTTCATTTACTAGCAAGAAGCATCTTAAGGAGACATGGTGCTCACCCAGTCTAGCATAACTCCTTTCTGGTTAGCCGCCTTGCCGAATTCTAGTGCTCTTTGGCCTGTGATTAATTCAAGAAGCAGGATGCCAAATCCAAAAACATCTGTTTTCTCCGAAGACTGTCCTGTGGAAAGATATTCTGGTGCTATATGCCCAACCGTACCCCTAACAGCTGTGGAGACGTGTGTATCTTGGTGATCCAAAAGCTTTGCCAATCCAAAATCCCCTACTACAGCTTCACAATAGTCATCAAGCAGTATATTTGCTGCCTTAACATCCCTATGAATAATCTTTGGATCACACTGCTCATGAAGGTATAATAATCCTCTTGCAGCTCCTAACGCAATTCTCTTCCTTGTGCCCCAGTCCAAGACTGGTTTCCCTGCCAAAGGCAATCAAACATTAATTCATCTACTGAAATTAAGTAGCATAGTTAACCATCTTTGAGATTGAAATTAAGCAAAGTATGTTACCCTTCAGACGCGAAGCTACGCTGCCATTGGACATGTATGGATACACTAGAAGCCTTTCTGTTGGAGTGATACAAAATCCATATAGCCTAAGGAGGTTCCTATGCACTGCTAGGCTGATCATCTCAACTTCAGTTTGGAATTGAATCTCGCCTCCAACAGCATTACCATCTTTAAGCCTCTTGACAGCAACAATACTCCCATCTTGGAGAATTCCTTTGTACACATTGCCAAAGCCTCCTTTGCCGAGTATGTTCTTGTTGCTGAAGTTGTTAGTCGCTACCTGAAGTTCTCTAAAATGAAACCTCCTTAAGTTTCCAAGAGAAACTTCCTCATGGTGTCGGTCTGGTATTTCAACAGATTTAGTATTGATTATCAGAAGGATTAAATAGCCAGCGTAATCTGATTAAGCAGAAGGTATAGTAATTTACCACTCACCCTTAACATCGAAAAATGTTGGTTGATCATGCCTTTGCCTCCACCACAGAAAGAATCCAAGCACAAGAATGAGAAGTGAGACAGTACCGACACTAGAGCTTATGGCAAGGGCTATTTTGTGATTCCTTGGTCTACCAGAAGGGGAAGCAGCTTAAAATGCAAAGGGATTAAGGTCAGAATCAACCCAACAGGAACCAAAGCTTTTAAATCGCAAATTATATGGAAGGTAAAGAAAGTCAGTGCAGTATATATCTTTACTTTGTGTGCTATTCAAGTTCATAGACATGGGCATTAGTGTTGTCCCAAAGCATTCTGGTTCAGATCCTGTTGGGCAGATTAAAGGGTTCCCAACAATGCTGCAAAAAATAAACAAATGCAATTCAAGTTTCAAACTGTATTGTCCAATTCCGTCAAGAGAACAGGGGAGAGAGAGAGAGAGAGATTTATTACTTGAATGTTTTAGCAGGAAATCTGGGTACAGGGCCACTCAGATTATTGAAAGACAAGTCACTGAAATCCACATATAAAACCTTCTTTAATGATACATTTTGGCCACGTGTGAACCATTAATGCTTCAGAGTAACATATTTTGGTCTGGATAGGATATAAGCCATTAATGAACAAATAGTAAGGTCACTGAACTTACAGAAAGATAAGCTGGGTCATGTTAGCCAATGACATTGGGAATTCTCCAGAGAGACTGTTATTATTTAGTCGCCTACACCATATTCAAGTCACGCAATCCAAGTAAAAATTCGGTCCTAGATGCGGAATACCCCTTAATATAAATATCATAAAGACAGGGTTCTCGAGCTTCATGTTTTAGTTCAGAAAGTTATTTACTTACATGTACTGGAGACTCCTCAGGTGGCCTAGAGAAGAAGGGATTTCTCCAGTGAAGAAGTTGTTAGAAAGATCAAGTGTATGAAGCCTTGATAGCCTACCAAGCTCCGCAGGAATTGGTCCAGTAATATTGTTGTTCTGTAAGAGCCTGCAAAATATACAGTATAGGACACCACAAATGTCAAGAATAAATACCAGTAACCAAAAAGAGAAAAGTTTCTGCCCATCAGTGTTTGAATATTACTTACACAATTTGAAGATTTGTCAAGTTGCCAATGCTTGGCGAAAGAGTACCAGATAAATCCTGGCTAGGAGTTCCTCTGAAATAACACCATTTCATAAAGTTAAAAGCTTTTTGGTGTTTGTCTATGTTTGAAAATTTTTGTGTGCGCAAAACTAAGTGATTTTAGAAGGCTTACAGGCCAATGACAAGACTTTCAGGAGAACAAGTGACCATGGTCCAGCTACAAGGATCAACAGCATCTCCATCCCAATTCTCTAGAACTCCATGAGGATCATGTAGAGAAGCTTTTATACCCATTAAAGCTTGAACTGAAACAAAAATTACCCATATCATAAAACCTCTGTTTTCGAACTTATCTGAAGCTAATAAACACATATCACTACCTCCACGTTATACAAAAAAGAAGAAAATTTTCCAGTTACCTTCAAAATTTACGCCTTTAGGAGAAAGTAACCCATTTGCAGCAGTCCAAAACCATAAGAAAGTAATTAAACAGATGGCAAATTCTCTGCTTCTCACGGCCATTGAAGTGGGGATATTGTGCAAGGAACAGAGAAACAAATACTAGTAATAACTACGTTTTCTCTATCAGTAAAACCAAATTTCAAACGGGCTACTTTTGTTTAAGGTAATTGTTAAGATTAGAATCCACTTCTTGTTTTCCATGCCGGATATCCATTCACCCAAAAACTCTTTTGTCAGCCTCAGACACAAGAAAAGAACCAGTTTTTGGGGGGCACTAGCATGCCTGTCAATGAGTCGGTAGGTTAAATAAATGAATATATTTACATATATAAAAATATTTTATATGTATAGTCCATAATCTTAAACGAGCCAAAAGTAACAAAATCTAGACAATTTCTTAAAGTAAGGAGAAAATAGGAAATTCCTATCATTGAATTAATCATGCATTGGCCTGGAAGGGATAAACATGTGAATATTTTCTTTTATATTTTCATTTTACTACATTCTTTTTAAAGAAAAAAAAAATAAAATATCAAATAAATTATTGAATTTATTTTAAAGTGACTATAAAAAATAAAATGAATTTTTCGTTAAATTTACCTTTAAATTTGAATTGTTTTGTCAAAATTATTCTTAATTTTATATTATTTTTTCATAAAAATTATTTTTCATCAAAATTATCTCCGATTTTATATTATTTCATTATAAAAGTTCAAAATATTGATTGAAAAAAATATTAATTTAAAAATGACAAGTAAGAGGGATGAGAATTATCTTTCGTCCTCTATCTCACTCTCTTAATAGGGACAATTTTCTTTTTATTGTAAAGACTTCTTCCTCCATGAGAATTTCTTGTAAGACAAATATTTTATTTTATTATTATTTTTCAATTATTTTTTTAAAAATATAATTTATTAAACTATAAAACAAAATTTTTTAGCAGTACTTTTGTATATTATTATATTCATATTTAATTTATTTATCCTTATATTTAATGCAATTAGATGAATGAGTGAAATTATTACTACATAAAGATATCACTTTTTCGCGTTCTTCAATTAACACAAATTTATTCTCAAAGTGAAGTTATGCTTTTGAGATTTGATAACTTCAGAATTTACGGATTTGAGAAAGTTGTGTTTTTGTTGAAATATATATGAGTTTTATTCTCTTAAATTGCATTTATAATATACATTTTTCTCAACTAGTATTTTGAATTTTTTTGACAAAATAATATAAGATCGAAGATAATTTTGACAAAAAATGACTTTATGAAGAAATAATATAAGATCAAAGATAATTTTGATAAAATAATATAAGTTCATGAGTAAATTTAATGAAAATTTTCATTTTATCATTTATTGTCATTTTATGACAAATTCAAATATTTATTTAATACTTTACAGAAAGAAAAAGCAACTAGACATGAGAAATGGAAATTATTACTCAAAAAAAAACATCTAATCTTTGTATGCATATGGTGAACAAAAATTCCTTTATGGGTTAGTGAGTCGTTAGTCATTATTAGAGATGGGCTTTTTGGTTTTTGAGGAGAGTATTATTCATATCCGTGTGTTACTACTACTAATCCGTTCGGCTATCAAGAAACTGGGCAAAAAGGAGGAAAATAAATGGTTGTATACAACTCAATGCCTTGGTCTTTTTTTTTTTTAAAAAAAAAAACATTGGCGATTCAAACATTCCATGAGTTCGGCCATACAGTAAAAGACCCAAAATCATCCCTTTTTTATTTTTTGTTGTTCATCCTTATTTTGTAAGAATGTGAGAATCTCGAGGCACAGTATGAGCTCTTTTGGCTTGAGATTGAAGATGGTGGATTTGGTCACCCGTCATCCATTAGGACCATCAACAAATGAGCATCTTTCTTGGTTTTTCTTTTCTTTTCTTTCTTTCAAATATAAAATGAAACAAAAAGTTATTGAATTAGTAGTATGGTAATCAACGATATTTACTCCTAATATATGAAATTAAGAATATAAATGGTCTCATTAAGTATTTTTAATATATTAAGAATAGTTCTTCTCAATAAAGGATCAAAAAACATTTCTTAGATCGAATATTTTTGACTTGTTTACAAAAATTCTAATGCATTAAACGCGTCATTTGGACAGTCTTTCCCTTTTAATAATTTTCCCTAAATTACTAAATCTCTCATTTTTATATTATTTTCATAAGCATAGTGTCTTTGATTTTTGTACATAAATGTATTTGGGGTCTAATTTTTAACGGGCACATATGGTCAATTTTGTGCTGCTGTAAGATGTTGGAGACTACTTTTATAGATTCCATATGGGCGGGCACACACTTCACTAGCAGCTAACTATCACAAACTAGCCATCGTTTAATTTTTGTTGTGCAGACAGCCAGTCATTCCACACACCCACCCCAAAATTTATTAAAAAAAGAGTAGAACTTTTAAAAGCAAAAGCTGCCATTTCTTTGTACCCCCAACTCAAGTAATGAATTTTACCAAAAACGCTTTTATCTGTATCGGCATTATTGGGTATGTGCTTTAGCATTAGCATGCTTTGGTTGCAATGGTTTCTTTTAAAAAAAGATGCATGAGGCTCTGTAGGATCACTTTGGATCGTTTAGGAATCCAGAGTTTAAGCATCTTTAGTTATCTCTCATTTCAATAATTATATGGGCTTAATTTTATTATTAACTATGTATGCATTGTCAAATCAAAATGCTGATAATTGATACAAACAAACTGATTTTCAGCAACCCAACTAGGAGCTTGATTTGAATATATGATTCAGCAGTATTGTCCCTTATGAGATTAGGGTAAATGTTATTTATTTGGTTGTGACATTTATGATTTAGCTAGAGGTATGGAAGGAATCTCATATATGTATTCAATTGTCAACAATTGGTAGGTAATGATAAATCCATGACAGATTTGGAATTTTTATTTAATTGATAAAGGGAAAAAAAAATTTCTAGCTTAATAGATATGATATTAAAGAATAAAACTTTCAGTAAAATTCACTAGAGCTTTGATTTGAATGTCTCATATCCCAATTATATTAAAATAAAGGCAAAATTATGTAGTTGGTTGGTTAATTTAATGATACATGTCATGTTAGCAATAAATTTTAAGATTTTTTTTTGGTAGAAATAAATGTTAATATTTAATTAATATAAAATTTCCCATTTTAATACTTGAAAACTAAGTGATGAAATTATATAAGATTGTTAAAAATATTCCTGTTACATATCATAAATTTCAAAATAATAAGCTCTTCTAAATTAAATATTTATTAATAATTTTTTTAAAAAAAAAAAAATCGGAAGGATGAGTGAGATCAAAGCAACGAGAGGCAGAATTGACCCAACACAAGATAAGAACATAGCAAATTAATACTGAAAAATGACAAAAATGTCCACAGATTAAGGACCCAGGATATTGATAACAGCTAGGCATGCCTTTCCCTTTTCCACGTCACCTTCCACCAGAAAGAAATCATATAATATATATATATATATATATATTTTTTAATTACATTATTACTCCTGAGAACCATAGCCTTAGATTTTGAATCCAATTGTCCAAAAACAGTTTCGACAAGCGTCTAACCCTCCCATTTGTCTTCACTGCATTGTCACTTTCTTCCTTCCTGTCTCTTCTGTAATTAGTTACAGTGATGGTCTGAAATAGACACTGTGCAGTAAAGGAAAAATCTAGCATGTGGCAAAAACTGTGATTGCAAATAATCCCCTGGCCGAGGGGTGATACCATGCAGTTATGAGGTTGTGAATTCAAATCTTATCGTAAGTGCGGATTCTCTTTTATAGGATTTTAATTTGAAATCTACTCTCTTTCTGCTAATGTTAACCATTAACCCGTCTTAGCTTTTATAAGGCATCAACCCAGGACACTGCTTTTAAAAAAAACAAAAAAATTAAAGACTGTGATTTGAAATGTTGAGTGTGACAGATGGCCTACTATGATTGGGCCTGCTTGATATCAACTTAATTACAAATCTATAAAGAGGTAAATGATTGTGGCGGAGTTCACATTAGCAAGGAAAGGGTATAATTACTGTTACTTGATGTAAACCTATACTACATATGCTCTTGCACTGTATGTTGATGGGTCTACTCCCCTGAATTTTCTTTGTACAGCAGTGAGGGTCAAAACAAATTGAGTGGACCATGTATATTTAATGAACAAATCCATTCACTCAAAGGGTACCCAAATGAATTGAAAATCGAGGGTTGAATGGAAGGAAAGAGCCATTACTTCCACTTTACATACAGGCCCACATGATATTTGTTTCAGAAAATATGCACAAGGCATTCTAGACCATTCATTAATTGAAGCTGATTTGAGACATCCTAGACCCCATCATGTTCATGTCTCCATATCTTGCTATCCTCTCTGCTACTCTTCCCTCCTAAGGGGATATTATTCAAGATCAACCGTCCTCTTCTGGGTTTTCAATAAGTTATGAGGAAAATTAGTGGGTCATTGGTTACTCAAAGAAACCACCAAAAAAAGAGTTGATCATTGTGCATCAGAGAATCCAAAGGTTGGTGATTAAAAAATTCATTGGAAGTGATTATATTTTTTGTTATTACTCAGATTAATTTACGCGATCAACCTAAGTTCATCATTTCAATTTTTAAAAAATGAAATTATTTATATCTAGATTAACAAATTTGACTTTATAATTTTAATTTTAGATTCAAATCATGATCAATAATTGTGCACCATATTGTTTATCAAGACAACCTTAAAAATTGGAGTTCTTATTATATAGTTTAGTTGGTGGTGCCACAAGTGCTAATTATTGTATTAGTAATGTTTTCTCTTCATAATATTGGTGATTTAGGGACTGCTTTGTTAAACAGGTAGAGACAGTGGGGATAATTTGGGTGGCCCTAAGTAAGCGAGGAGCTATAGATTGATCTGGCCTGCCTTTAAAGTGGGATTGAATTAGCACTTTTTTTTTTTTTTAATGTAAAGAAGATTAATTATGTAACCATTCAAAACATAGCCAAAGAAAAAGGAAGGAAGGACAAAAGAAAGGGGCTTGAGATATACAACTTTGTTCATCTAATTCCACACACAAGGCCTCTGGATGCATCATTTAAGTTCTTGATGTATTTTATGAGTGCGAATTTATGTATTTATTGAAACTAGTTATACTCGTAAAAAAATTAAATATGCGTATAAAGGTGATAATTTTCTTTTCGACTTTAAAATTCGGCTTGAATATACTAAAAATAGAACCAGTTAATTCACGGCAAGTTAGCTATGCAATTAGAACTGCGATTACATCAAGCCCATCGATGCTAAAAAGAGAAAGAACAGCATAGAACATAAATAGTTATTATCAAAGAACATGAAGGAAAATAGTGAGGAAAAGAAAAAGAGAAAGAAGAAAAATAATTAAGTGGTGGCGTAGGGGAAGGGGAAGTGGCCATTGTCAAGAAAGTGAAGGTGAGTAATTCAAATGTTCACAAGACTAAAAGACAGTCATGGCATTGCCACCAACCTGGTGGAAAGAAAAGCTTTTGTTAGGGAACATTTGGGTCCCATCTTTTTTCACTTGCAATGGATAATAGATGATGATGATGATGTTTTTAACATCTTTGATTGAGAAAACCACAAACCAACTTTGAACAACATGATTGTAATATCTAAAAGTACCATACATAATCTGTTCAAGATAAATTTGGTGTTATTTTATTTCCAATTAATCAATTAATTCTTTTTTTGCTATCGATTTTCATAAAAAAAAAAAATATAACTATATAATATCTTTAAAAATTTTCATTATAAAACATAATGCATACAGTTACACAATATAAATATATTTTAATGATGAATAATTATTTATTTAATATGATTATTATTTTTTTAAGGTATAAAGGACATTAATACATTTTGATGATGAGTAATTTTTTTAAAAAAACACGTTAAATATAATATGATTATTGATGTGGCAATTGATGATAAGTATAATGTTAAAATATAATCCAAAAAAAGGGATGAATTTCACTTTTTATCCTACCCCATGAAATTATTTATTTGGTTCAATGGTCCATTATCTGCTTCGTCATCACCATGTTCCTTTCTTTTACATCGTGTTCCCTGTGAAACAGTAATAGCACTTCCACTCGCTTTTGACCATTTTTGCCAATATTTGGCCTTGAAATCCGATAACAAGAAAAAAAAAAAAAAAAAGAGTTAATTTATCCAATGAATTTCCATAGATTTTTTTAATATACAATATATCTTCGACTCAGTTTATAAGTTAATAAATTTTTTTTCCAGTTTGGGTGATTTTAAAACGCAATCTAAAAATTAAATTCGACTGAATAAGGAATAAACAATCATTTAGAATAATTATTGAGATTTAATAGATCACATAAATGATTTCCGCATGGAATCTTTTGTGTTGTGTGGGTTGATTGATCCATTACTTCTACAAAAGGATTAGGGCCATCGAGTCATGTTTGATTAATTTTCTATTGCATATAGAATTAATATAATAGAAAATAGTGCAAATTTTAAATCATCCATGCGAATTTCATATTAGAAGCTTCAATCTAAAGCAAAAGTTGCGTCATCCACCAGAACAAATGCAAGGACTTTGATCAGAAACTGCATGTAAGGACAATTTCATGTCCCTTCCCCCTCCCCACCTCACGTTTCATCACCCCATTTTCACGGGGAAGCGACAATTATACGAGACGTACCAAGAAAAGAAAAATAAAAACATATAACATAATTTATGATATATATATCATATCATAATAAGTTATTCTTTGAAATAATGTGCTAAAATAACTTTAAGATTTTTTGTTTATTTTTAAAATTGAGTTAGAAAAATAAATGACGTAGATCTTAAAATGTGTCGATTGAATTAAGATGTTCGAACACGTTATCCGATTTTTTTTTCACTTTAATAACCAATATAAAAAAAAATACACAATTAGAAGTTGAAGTACAGCTATGTTTTGAATTTTGGTAGTAGCTCTCAACATCTAAAGTTTGGTGTATTAAACTAATTTTAACATTAAATCTCGAATGAATTTTTCAAAATTTTATTGAATCGAAACTCATTATTAATTGTACAAACATTTTATCCTGTAAAAGAGCTTTTTCAGAAAAGCAAATTGTAGCTCTTTGCAGACTTGGCATTGGTTCTGATACAGATTAAATCAATGACCATGTTCTTGAAAAAGCTATATAATTCATTGGTATCGATTCTTCTTTTTTTTTTTTTTTTTTGTCTCTCTTTTCTTATTCGTCTATAATTAATTTGATTTGACTTAAAGTTTGATGTATTTAGATTAATTGTATAAATATGTTAGACCATTAAAAAAACTTTTCTAGAAAGCAATTTCTAGCCATTTGTGTTCTCATAGAGAGTAAATCAAAATGGCCATATAATCAAGTTTTAAAAGCTATATAATTCATTATTATTGATTTTTTTTCCCTCCTTTTAAGAAGTGAGTGATTTTGAGAAAGAAATAAAATAATTTTTTTAATTGAAAATATAAAATAATTGTAAAGATATAAAATCTTATAATGTAAAAATTTTATATTTAAAAGACATAAATAATAAAAATTTTGCTTTAAAATATCAAATTGAATTGACGGATCTTAAATTTGATAAATCAATAATGTGCACTTCACTTGGTAATAATTTTTAACCACTACTGAAAACTTATCATCTTTCTTTAACTTCAATTTAGTAGGTTTTAAATGTAAATTTGTTATAGATATTAAAATTTACATTTTTATAGTTTTTAAAATCGATTTGTTAGTAGATATTAAGATTTACATTCTTTAAATTATTTTCTAATTATGAATTTAAAATCATAGGACTACACATAACTTTTAAAATGAAAGTATAAATACAATACTAATTAAGATCCACCATAACAAGAAAAAAAAAACTCAAAATTTATAAATAGTAATAGATCTAAAAATGAAAATTAAGAATTCTACCGAAGGGAAGGAACATAACTCTATATTCAGTAAATCTAAAAAAAAAATCAATAGATCTAAAAAATAAAAAAATTATTGAAGAAAATTAAATGAAAAAATATAAAAAAAATAACTAAAAAAGAAGAAATTAAATTACAATTGTCTATAAAAAGTCAATAACACTCATTCACAGTTCCAACTGAAAGAGACATAAATAAGAAAAAAGAAAAGCAAAAATTTTAAGAAGCAAGTTATTGGTATTATTTTGACACTCATATACAAATTAAAATAATACAACTTTTAGCTCTTTAAATATAAATTAGGATTTTTAACTATCAGACGAGCTTCATTAACTTCTAACTAGAAAATTGCACAGAAACCATAACCTTCCGCTAGAGTCATTGTATCCACTTATATAGTTTCTTCAAAATTAATTATATGAGCCTCAAAAATAAACGAGCTTGAATAACAAAGAGTTTGAGAACCAAACATGAATCACATTGAATATTAAGAATTTAAATACAAAACCTTATAAACATAAAAATAAATTATATTATTTTCCTGTTAATTTTTGTTGTAATATATGCTCTTCTATTTATATGATTCTCAAGAATATTTTGAACTTCATATTTATTTGTACTTCATCATAAATCATGACTTGGACATTTCATCACTCTATTCATTTTTTTTTTATTTTTGCTGAGTCTTCAGTTATCTCATTTCTACCTTGAACTTTAAAGAATGACGAATTTCTCTTAACTCTATAAAATTTGTTAATAGAATATATGTGTTTTAAAAAATTTTATATTTTAAGCATCGAAATTAAAATAAATAATTATAAAAATAAAAATATGATAAAATAATAGAAATTTGCTAATGATATAACAAGTTTACATAATATTATGCTACATCCTTTATTTTTTATATTTTTAATTTTGAATCACTTAATTATATATGTAGTTATTGAAATTATATACTCATTTCTCTTTCTTTTACTTTTTTAGAGCTACTTGGTTGTTTTATCTCGAATTACTCAGATTATAATTATTTGTATTAAATGATTTTACAATAATTTTAATTTATAATAAACTAAATTCTACTATATAAAATCCCTTTATTAATTATTTTAATAAAATTTCAAGAGTTTCATCCAAATATGAGAAAAGTGTAACAAAATGAAAATATGCACTCTTTTCTTCTTTTTAAAAGATATTTTTCTACCCACATCATAATTAATACATGTTAAAATGTGCTATCCTTATTTTCTTTTTACAAATTTTATTTTCCGACACTTCGTTTTAAAAAAATTAATTTTAGTAGATAATTTATAAATAAATTTCACTTAAATCATTATATTTTTATTATTGAATTTCAATATAGTTAATTTTCTATTTATACCAAAAAATACACTTAATTTTTTTAAAAGGAACACTCATGCTAATATTTTGTACTTTTAGTTTTATGTTGACAAACAAATATAAAAAATATTTATAGTTTACAGAATTAGAAAGTTTTACTTGGTTGTTTTATTTAAAGTTATAATTAAAATTATAACTGAAATTCAATGTTAGCATTTGCATATATAAAAAAAATATTAAATGAATTTTTAAAATATTAAAATTAAAACGTAAAATGACTAATATTTGTTGAAGTTTAATGTTTTAATTAAAAACAATGATAAGTACTTTAATAATATAAGTGTATTATTATTAATTCATAAAATGTTTATTTAAAAATATATTTTATTTAAAATAAAATTTTTATTTAAATTTTTAATTAAAATTTCTACATCTATCATTCATTTTAGAAATTCATTTCACTCTTTTGGATCACTAACTAATGGCCTCAATTAATTTTTAATTAAAATATATCCAGAATTAAATTATAGTGTCAATTCAAGCAAAGTCATCATCTTTAAAATTTTCCACAAATTACCGGTGCTTGATCTCTATGATAAAGATTCATTAAACCTTCAAGATTGCCCATTTCTTTTTTTTCATATTTATTCTTCAAGAAATAAAAACATGTCTGAAATGCCCTCTATATATCTACAACTCCCAACCCACCCCCAAAAATTACCTCTATCTCTGGATTCCTTGTAAATAATCACATAGATCCAAACCCTTGCTGCGTGTAATGGGAATCTAGTCTAGGCATCAAGCTCTCTGTCAGATCATTATATATGCAATCTTCGAAGCAATCAGACAAAATGACACCAATCCATAAATTAAACCCTGGATTTTTGAGAAGTTGATAACACCTAGATTCACCATGTCATGTCCTACTATGGAGTAAACAAAAAAAAAACTTCATATTCTGTGGCCTCATCAGATTATTACATTTTAATTGAATTGTTTGGAATGAAATATTTTTATTTATTTAAAATAAATATAGTATCCAGAAAAAAAGAAAAAAAAAGAGAGAGAGAGAGAGAGAGAAAAGCTTTGGTGAATTTTATAGGTCCCCTCTCTAGATGCAGTTGTGCTTATTCAAGTGAGAAAAGAAATATATGTACAACATATAACAGCTATCAATCATCACGAGATGATGGCAAATTTTGTCATACTAGCTGTAACTTCATAACTTGTCCTGTGCTCTAGTTCCTGCACTTGGAAACATATTTAACTCAAACACAAGCCTCCAACAAGTACCTTCCACTGTTATCATACCCTTATAATTAAATTCAATCTCCAAAACTTGCGTTGGACACCCCCAAGTCCTTTGTTAGGTCGCTCTCATCACGTTTTGCTCCATCGATGAGTCTTATTCCAGTTGGTTTCCTGAAAAATTATTGTGGTTACAGCAATGAGAACAAATGTGCAACAACTTGTAAGAATTCGGAATGGAGAAAGGAAAATAACATATGATATATCATTTTCTATGTTTAATGCCTATGCATCTTAACTGGCCAATAGTATGCTTCATATTGTCCAATTATATTTGTATCGGATTATAAGAACAACAAACATTTTCAAGATCCACATCGGCACTGACCCAATAGCCTAATCAATGATTGATTAGCACAAATGTTTGAGATTAAGAACATATTATACTAAGGTTGATTGCCTTCAAGTTTCAAGACTTAAAAGTTAATTATTACTATCATTATGGTACTGTTATTGTGAATCTGTCTTGACGGAGGATGTTCCTCCTCATATCATCCCTTTGGTTTTAATTGATGCATTAGGCCACCAGCTAATGAAGCAGATATCTGCTACAAGAAACATATATTTCAACAACTTCAAGAAAGCTAAACATAATGAAGTTTCCTTTCTACATATATATATATATATATATATATATATATTAGAAAAAAAATTGAGAGCCTTCCTGTTTACCCAGTGTAGGAAAAAAAATGTGAAACCCTATTTTCTTAGCTGTGCTGTGCATATGTACAGATGGGAAACAAAAGGTCTTGCTATGGTCGGGTCCCCCACAAACCTCAATTATTTAAAAAGAACAACTTTGAAAATTATCACATTGAAAACAAGTTGTTATTTTCAATTTGATGTATCATTTGGCCAATAATTTAGTGGCCAAGTGTCTATCTCGTGCACATCAAAAATTCCCTAAGAATTTCGGATGCAGTAAAACATATGATAGTACTATAGCACTCCTTTTAATTTCTAGTAGCAGTTGATGATTACTTGGTTGTTTTGCATTTTGCCTTAAAGATGGAAGGAAATTTCCTACTTAGCATGCATGTTCCTATCCACCACAAAACTGCTTCTTTTGCAAGATTGGATTGCGAGAAAACATGCACATAGTCGCTGAGCTCTGAACTTCTGGTCAATTTTGGAATGCACAATGGAGATGGATGAAAAGAAAGATAGGCCAAATAAAACTATTGAGAAGAATTATTGATGAATCATATGCTCCTTTCGTAAGATCATTGGGCAGCCTACAAGATCTGCCAACAGTATATGAGGATTTGAGCAGTGCATCGTTCACAGGTTTATAATGTGCCCTGACAGTTCTGAAATTGCTAGCTACCCAGATCACTTTTGGTCCTGCAACTCTTGGAAAAAAATTCCTTTCAATTATATATTTGGTATTTTAAGAAGAAGAGTTTATTCTAGTCGGTAATTCCAAAAATTATAATTCTCTAATTATCTTACAGAAGCAAGTGGTGAAAGAATACAATGCATCTCTTTTAACTTGCACTCAAAATTTACATAAATGTTAGAATGCAAGGAGTTGTTGGGATTGCAGAAGAAAGCACATAATCAGATCAATAGCAGTAACTCAATTCTTCGCAAGATACAGAATAGGTATGGCCAGGCCATGTCTGGTAAATGATACAATATAAGCAGATTTTAACAGAGAAGTAGGCAAAAGAGTAACATTGGGAACGATGGGGATTGGAGTAAAAAATTGGGAGGTGGGAACCACTTGTACCACCACCAGTAGAAATGACTCTCAAAGGACAAAAATGAGTTGCTCAACTGAAACAATATCATGACACCTTTTGGAACTAATCTAACAAGAGGGAAGGAACTAATGCATTGATTACATTATTGCAAGTGCGTATACAAATAAACCAGAGCCACCTGCATAACACACTTGCGAATTTGAACAAAAGCGAAAACCCTGAATAATAAAAGATCCAACACCTCAACATCTTTTTCCTTTTTGAACAGCTTTAACCTGGATTGCGTTAAAAAGCCCGAGGGGCATCAGAATAAAGGCCAATGATTCAGGCGGATGCCAAAGGCAGTCAAAACATAAGGACATTCAACTTCTGAGCATGGACAGATGTGCATTGTAAGCTAAGTGATTAACATTAACACCAATATTTTCTAAGACTGCTGCTCCAACCAACTTGATTACATGAACTAGCCTAACATAATGTAAATTCCTTAAAAAAATCATATCAATAGTTTTTACCGGACCAGCTTGACTATATCAAGAATTAAGCTAATATGATATAA
Organism: Omphalea diandra; assembly: GCA_949677035.1. NCBI lineage: Eukaryota > Viridiplantae > Streptophyta > Magnoliopsida > Malpighiales > Euphorbiaceae > Omphalea > Omphalea diandra. The sequence continues at coordinate 47,165 of CATIWR010248091.1, forward strand.
ATTATTAACAAAAAAAATAACCAACTAACGGTTTTCAAGATGAATGAAAAGAACAGAAAAACAAACCAAACTGGTTATTGGTCCAGTTCCTAGTTTCAACACTCTAACCAGCCTGTCCAGTATGGCTTTCAATATAGTTCTTGACACGTAATATATGATTAACAACAATAGAATAAAGCAAAGAAACAACACAAATATATCATTAGTCTCACAGCATAATACCACCAGAACCATGCAAGGAAAGAAAAACAAGAACACATGGCATAAGATTAGCTTAAGTGATGATCAACACAACATCATATAGCAAATGGTGCAAAGTAACGAATTGAGTATTCCATGCCCAAGGGGTACTGAAGAATTTATGAGGAAAAAAAAATTACAAAAAAAATTGAAGATAAACATAAAAAACAAAAGAGCCTCAGATCAAACACTATGGTAGTGATCACTGAAAGGTAGAAAACACCCCCTTGCCTGTATACACTCCATATCCTCAGTAGTAAATTCATTCCTGATTTTAAAAAACATGAGCTCAGTTATCCACTTTCGGATCCTGAAGATTTCTTTAAAGGAAAGGCAACAGAACAACTAAATCACTATGAACCACTCACAAGCTATGTTTCTTTATTGCTTCTACTAATCAGAATGTCCTCCAGACGCCAGACCAGTATTTTTTTTTTTTTTTTTCTAAAATGCCCACAGATTTGTAGATATAGTCAAAATAAAAGGCGAGAAGAAACAAAGCAGGGAAGAAAGAAGCCATCTTAAACTTGCAAATAAAATAAAACCCTATTAGCCCCATTGATGATCACATTTTCCACCCACCGTAGGAGCTCTAATTAAATGCAGAGCAACTTCTAGCATCTAAACCCAAATTTCATACAAGATATTTCTGTCAAATGAATTTGATTGACATTTGAAAAAATGCTCCAACAAAGAATCATTTTAAGATCGACCCTTAGCATAATGCAGAAATATTCAACAGAATAATCAGCGATAAAAACAGTCTGAACATTAGATACAGTTAAAGGTTAGTACTATCATTTGGGTAACAAAAGTATCAACTAAACATTTAACGTACTATTTTCAAGGGAATATGCAAGACATTGAATAAAAATCTGAGAGCAAGTATTTTAATCAATCCTTCAACCCACCAACTTCAAGGCAGCTAGCAAAGGCAATATTAAATTCAACAAAGATAAACATCATTTTCTATAACTTCCAACCATCACAAAAACTAAAGTACATCTTCCAATAGCAAAACGACAATATCTATGTGCTAAGTAAGCAAACTTAAATATTAGGGGGGTCGTTATTATGAATAAAACTTTGCAATATAGCAGAACTGAACCAAATCAAGTAATTTATCTCTTGAGAAGCCACAAAAAATAATGAAACTAATAGCAAATGACAAAAAGGACAAATTTCAAATAACTACACATTTTTTGGAAACCTGAACTAAATGAATCTCACTTCCAGTAAAAAGAAGATAATTATAACCCAAAAAGGCAAAGTTCAAAGCAGGTGTCAAAATTTTCATACCAAAGCTTCTGAACAAATGTCATACTACACCAAAGTCACAGAATATAAAATGTTGTACATTCCAACATCTAGACTCTAGACAGCCACAGCAGTATCAGTATCTTGACCAGATTTCATTGAACAGAAGAGATTCAATACATCAGCATGGTTGCGGATATAACGTGGGCACTTGGACAGGAAATCTTGTGCTTCAGAGTGCCTCCTAGTGTTGAAAAAGGCTTCAAATAGACGCAGAACCACAGATGTAGATGGAAACTTTTTGGAAGTCATAGCCCTCATAAAAGCAATAGCATCATCGCCTGTTCCAGACTTTGATACATGCTTAATAAATGGATCCACAAAAGGTGGAAAACCATTACTCTTCATCAAATCCAATAGATTCAATGCATCAGTAAATCCATCCTGAAGCAATAATTTACTTATCAATGCTTTGTAGGTTGTATGCCAAGGCTTTAATTGATCATGAATGACATATCTATGCAGAAGCTTGCTGGCAGCAATCGCTCTGCCTTTGCGACAATATGCATCTACCAAAGATTCAAAGGCATAACCAGCATTAGAAACTCCCTCTTTTTCAATCATTTTTTGGAAACAATCAGATGCTTTTTCGAGATCCCCAGATACACAATGCCCTTGAATTAAAGATACCCAGGCTCTGTAATCCAAATTAGTACCAGATGCTTCCATGCTATCAACAAAATCACTCACTTCATCATTGTTACCAGTACTACTGAGCCTGAATGCAATCTTACTCTGCAGATTACCACTAGCTACAAACCCACATTCCTTCATTTCTTTCAATACCTTGTTGGAGTCCACCAATCTACCAACACTTGTCAGGGATTTAAGAACTGCATTCAGCATAGAATCTGTCAACGCATTGTCATCCCCAACAAAGATCCCTAAAACCCTTGAAAACAATTCCATATCCAATTCTTTACCAGCTGCTATCTTTTTTAACAAAAAGGTACAGCATTGGGAAGAAGGCTTATTGACACCACTTATTGCAAACTCATACAAGTCCACAGCTTCCTTCATCATTTTCCTCTTGACAAACCGTCCCAAAACAATCACAAATGTCTTTTCCTCCATTTCATACCCTCTGTTCCTCATTTCATCAACCACCTTCCAAAATCTTTCAACACAATCTTCCCTTCCCAAAACCCGAGCCATTGCATTATAACTCATTTCATCATGCTTAAACAGCCCACTCTCCTCAACCCACCTAAAAAAGATCAAAGCTTTCATTGGCTCCATAGATAAGTTTTCCGACACAATCTTCACCAAACCACTTGAAAACACTGCATTCAAATCCTTAACCTGCCTTTCAACACCCTCTCCCCAAACTTGATTCCTAACAATCCTACTCATCCTCAACCCAACCTTCTCCACAGAATTATCCATGGATCCCGATGCAAAAACCTCTTTAAGCTTCTCCAAATCACTCGTCAACCCTTCTTTCTCAAACTTCTCCCTCACTTTATCCCTCGTACCCCTAGACACACCGTACCCTTTTCTCCTCATAATTTCAACCAAACCCCAAAAATCCTCAACATAACCATTAACACCCAGAATGCCAAGCATAAAATTATAACCTTTGGAGCTCAATCTATCGCCATCCCTCTCCGATACCCAATCAAAAAACCGTCTTGCCACATCAGGGCTAGACTCGAGTGACTTCAAGACTTTCAATACCAAATGATGGTTAATAACAACATTATTAAACTCTAATTCTTTGTTTATATCATTGACATCAGAAAATTTAATGAAAATGTCAGATACAAGAAAACTGTGATCTGGATCAGTCTTGGATTCGACCAACGGCTCAGACGAGAAGCTATAAGAGATGGGGTTTTTAAGGTCTGACAAATGATAAGCCTGGCGACGTGAAAGAGTGTGAAGTGAACACAGAAAGCGAATAGAGGAGTGTACCTGGAAATAAGGACGGAAGGAGTGAGTGGGGATTACGAGAGATGAATGAAGGTAGTTTTGCAAGAGGAATAGTCGCCACGAATGTCTCATTTCTGCGGAATTAGCGATTTGTATCAATCAAAGAAAGGGAAGAAGAAGAGGAAGAGAGGAAATACAGAATCAACTGTTCAGTGTTTTTAGGGTTTTAGTGGGGATAAGGGATGGATAACCGAACCCCGGTTTGGTTCGATTTTAATTTGAAAAACCAGTCAATAAAATATAATTTATTTAATTTAACTTATAATTTATTTGAAATAAAAGTTTATAATTTATGTGAATTTAAAGTTTATTTCGAATAAACATTTATTTTTTAATTAATTATTTCACATATAAACAATTAAAAATCATGTTACACTATCTAATTAAAAAGAGCAACAAAATTAAAATAAATAATTATTAAAATACTATTTAATTAAAATAACTATAAATAAAATAAATAATTATTAAAATAAACTACAAAATAAATATTAAAATTAAAAATAGTTTTAAAAATAAAAATTATTCAAAGAAAAAGCAAAATAAATAACTAAAAAACAATATCAAAAAATTTTCTATGTTATTTATTTTAAAAATATGTATTATTTAAATAATTTTCATAAATTATCTATTTAAAAGTCAATATTATTTATTTAATTATATATTTTATAATAAATATTTTAATTTTATTGATATTTATTATATATTTTGTTAAATTATAATTTCATAACATGCATGTTGTAAAATTAGTTTTAATTAATTCAATCTAATTTAAAAGATTTGAATCAAACTAAACAAATATATTTTCAATTATAATAAAATATAAATATTTTAATTCTTTTGGCATGAGAACCCAATTTATTGACATAGATGTAGCATCAGAAATTGATTTTTATATTAGAGTCTAATTGAATAAATGCATTTCACCATACACGATGATAAAGATGATAGTTGCTTCAACAAAACCCTAATGCTATGCATGATGAGGAGAGAGAGGGAAAAGAAAGGTATTTAAAGAAAAGGGAAGGGAGTTGAAGGGAAAGAGAAGGAAAGAGAAATGTGTTAACTTTGTTTGGATGAGTGGGAAGAAAATGGAAGGATAAATATTAAAAGATTAGATTAATAAATGACAAAGTTTTTGTTTCAAGGATAATAAAAATAGTGTTTCATTTTTTCTATGAATTAAAATTTTTTATACCTCAATTTCATTGCTCCAAGGAGAATGAAGCGGAATCATTCTCCTTCTATTATTTTCCCTTCTTAAAAAATTTAAATAGTCAAATATAATTATAGTTAGTTCCCTTTTATTTCCTTCATTTTCTATTGAATTACCCTTCATCCATGAATAGTGTAAAGGAATAATATTTTTCTTCATTTTACAATCTCAAATTTGAAATCTATTTAGCCAAACACCACTCTAGTAAAATTTTGGTGCAACAATTTGAAATCATTTTACAATCTCAAATTTATATTTTATTAGTTGTGAATTCACACAATGCACAATATTATTATAATAATAAATTTAAAATAAATAAAATTTTATTTTTATTATATAATTAATTAGTTAGTTAATAATTAAAATTTAATTATTATTTTTATAAAATTTCTTATTAAATTAAAAAATAAATTTCGCAAAACTTATAATTATGCACGGAGTTTGATGTAACAAAAAATTAACTTTTAATTTGTATCTTCAATTTTATGCGACATAATTTTAAGAGAAAATTTATTAAAATTAAATGAAATAATTTTTAATAATCAATTAAATAAATAATATCAATATTTCATAATCAAAACAAAATTAACAAATAATTGCAAACTATATATACATATGTGAAGTAATTATAACAAAAGATTGTCTATTAATACATATATTTAATTTTACGATATAATTTTAAGAGAAATTTTATTACACTATCATTTGCCTTTACATATTTATAATTTTGAATAATCAATAGAATTAATTTAAATTTTGACTTTCTATTTAGAATTTGTACTTTTAAATTTTTCAAATTTATTCCTTAGAAATAGTTTAGAATTTTTACTTTTTAGATTTTTTTTAATTTTTGAGTCAAAATATCTTGGCTTTCTGTTTATAATTTATACTTTGTAGATTTTTTTAATTTTCTATTTAAAAGTAATGTAAAATTTTTTCTTTTTATGTGTATCTATTTTATTGTTTAAAATATTTTTTTATAAGATCTTTACTTTATGTTTAAATTTTTACTTTTTAGATTTTTTTAATTTTTACTTTAGAAAGTCTTTTTATTATGACAATTGAATTTTTTAATTTTCTATTTAAAAATAATTTTTTGATATGACAGTTTTTCATAATATAATATAAAATAATAACATGTGAATATTTTATACATAATTATTTTAAAAAATAATTCTTTAAAATTAACTTTAAGACTAAAATTAATAATATATACTAACTTTCTAGTTTTAATTAAGCTCTTAAATATTATTTGCTTATTGCACCACTATAATTTAATATGTTATTTAAAATATATTTATAAGATATTAATAGCATGAAGATATTTATTATAAAATATGTGATTAAGTAAATAATATAAATTTTTAAAATAGATAATATATAAAATTTATTTTTAAATCTTATTTTAATATATAACTTAAAGCATATTGACAAATACTAATAAAATGAAAAGTAAATATGTGATTAAGTAAATAATATTTATTTTAAAATAAATAGTATATAAAAATTATTTTTAAAATTTTGAAGTACCATTTTTTAATTTTTATATTTAAAATTTATTTTTTAAATTATTTCTCAATCTTCTACTTTGTAGATTTTTAATGATTTTTTTCTATTTGTATTTATCTTTAATTTAATAATTTAATGTGATAATTCTAAAAATTTATGTGTCAAATAATTAGTTTTTTTCAATTATAAACTTTTATTTTAAATAAATTTAAAAATAATAATTATATATATCTTGATTGATGATTAATTAAAGATTTTATAAAATTTCAAAATTAATTATGTGGATCAATTAGCTTTTAAAATTTATCATTTTAAAAATAAATAAATTAATATATATATATATATATATATATATATATATATATATATATATATATATAGAGAGAGAGAGAGAGAGAGAGAGAGAGAGAGAGAGATTCTTTGCTTGACACGTCATTAGATTTGTAATTCTATTCTTGTGATATATAAATAACATTTTTATTATAATTATATGACATATGTCATATTTTTAAATATTTAATAGACTTCTATAATTATTATTTATATTTGATTCATTTTGTATCTCAAGTTCTTAAAATTTAAAAAAAAAAATTGTATATTCTTTTTTTTTTTAGCATATGTCATTTTTTATATTCATTGATATGAAATCTTATATTATTTAAATTTTGAAATAAAAAATAGTTTATGTTTATGTATTAAATTTCTATGAGATATATATTATATGATATAATAGAATTAAATTGAAAAAAATAAAATTGTATTAAATTTTTAATATTTAATTTAATTTATTTATTTATATTATAAAATTTAATGATGAAAATATTTTAAAATTTAATTTTAAAATTTATATTAATTATTTAAAAAATAATATCAAATATATATTCAGATAAAGCTTGTTTGGATTTAACATTAAAAAATTTTGAATAACTAGTCGAGATGAATATTTCACCAAAATTGAACTCAAACTTGAAAGACAAGGTTTGAGTCAAACTCAAATTTAAAAATAACAAAATTTGACTTAATTTAATTCCTTTGTGAATCCAAATTCTTAAATTTTCTAAAAATTGTCAATATAGATGAACTCTTTCAAACTTTGTGTAGATGAATGTATGCGACTTGTGTGTCAACCTTGGTGAAAAGACTTGAAACTTATGTGGTAAGTTTAGTATGAGATTTATTTTTGTTAGTTCTTATATTTCTTTGTTTTAATGTGGTCAAGATTTGGGGATCAATCTTTTTGAAAAATAAGGGCATAATGCAATCTTGGTCAGCGCCTATCGTAATGATTCATTCAAATTCAAAGGACCAATGTCAATATCATCCTTGAAGGAGTTAAAAAAAAAAAAAACTTTGAATGCATGGAAAAATCAAGTTTGTGATGGAGATTGAAGGCAAACATAAGCATGAAGCAATTAGTGGATCTTCTTCAAGCCAAATTCAAGCTTTATACACTTCAATTGCATGTAAAAAACTTTAAGATGAAAACTACCAATCAAATACTTTAATTAGAACAATTTGCATAAAAATTGATCTAAAATATTCTAGAATATTCTAAGAAGATTTCATGAAAAATTTCAAATTAAAATAAGACAAAATGGGTGTCATAAAAGGAGACAAGATGGATGTTTTAAAGGGAGACCAAATGATTGTCCAAGACAAGACATGATAAGGCTAAGACATGTTAAGATAAAAAAAATAAAATCGATAAGTCAAAGTCCAAGATCTCATAAAATTTGCTTAGCTGACATTAACTTCCTAATTCTTTCATACTTCTTCCCCTATTGGTTGAATTACATATCCTCATTATTTTTGGATTTTAATTATTTATTGATTAGGAGATTTGTTTCTTGTTGAAACTCCTAATTAGTATTTTTTTCGGCTTAGAAATGCTTTTGGCCGAATTGTACTTGGCATAATTTGGGCACAATTTTTTTTATTCTTCCATTAAAATTAAGATTATTAGCTGATGTTTTAGGAGGAATAAAAGTCTTTTTGGTTGAATCATGCTTAGGAATATCTTAGGATAATTCTTTTTCTTCTTCTATTAGAATTAGTGTTAGTTAAAACCTTATAAGCCTATAAAAGACCCAAAAACATGTAAACTTTATTGGTTAATAAATATTTTGAATTTTGAGAGATTTTATTCTTTATTTTTATTCTTAAAAGAACTTAGTGATGTTGTTGAGTGAAGGTTTAATAACTTTGCAAAATAATTTAATTTTAAGCTTAAATTGGCATAGGCAAATCTATGTTCCTAAATTAAGCAACTTTAATTCTTTATCACTTACGTTGCTAAAAACAAATTTTCTAAAAACTTAGCTGGGGACAAAAGATCTATTACTTGATCCTTAATAGATCCTGAAACAAAAGTATTAACGTTACATATGAGTTTGAGACAAATTATAGACGAGTTGTCCACATTTGTATAAGTTGGGGCTTGAAAAAGAAAAATATATCAACTTCTTTTATGTTGTTTTTTTTTTAAAAAAAAAATATGATAAGCGAAGTAGAGTATAACTTCTATAGATTAATAACTTTGATGACATTAAGAAAAATTATTAACTAAATAAATTATTAATTAATAAATAAATTATTAATTTATAAAAATAATTACATTTCATATATTTAATATTTTTTTTAGTTCTTAACCAACTACAAGTCAGTAAAATATTTATTATTTTTAAATATTTTTATATTATTTAATGCATTACGTTATAATATTACATTTTGTGCACACTTAATCAAGTAAAAGTTTTTCTAAATAAATAAAGACTATAACATAACATCTCATAATTATCGTGAAAAGAAACACTGACAATAATATTGAATTTTTTTTTGCAGTGCAAAAATAATGTAATAATGATATTAAATAATTTTTCTGTCTTGGGAAAGGTTATGATCGTTTGATATTAATTTTAAGAAAAAAAAAACGCTTATTTTATATTTTCAAAAATATAATAATTATATCAATAAATTATTAATTTATATATTAAATGAGCTTTCAATGATTTTTCCATAACATAAATATCTTATAAATTTAACAAGTTAATTCTAAATCAAGACCAACAAAAAATGTTATTTAAAAGAAATTATTAATTAATTTATATATCTAACATATATATATATATATATAGAGAGAGAGAGAGAGAGAGAGAGAGAGAGTCAAGAATTGCACCATCACAAAGAAAAGAAAAGGAACTAACTTATTGCTTTAAACCAAATCAAAATTGCATTAAGAAGAAAATAACAAATTTCACAAAACAGAGAGAACTACACAGAGACAGCTCTCTTCTTTATACAAAGGGAAACCCAAAAAAAAAAACAAAAAGGACAACTAATGAAACTGTTTCAATATTCAGGAGCTTCATTTTCAATTGTTCATCCCAGTTGCATTCTTCACTGCTTCAGCTGCTCCTTGTGCCTTTGCCTTCACCTGCTGACCAGCCTACAACACAACCCCCCAAGAAATTATATACATAATCAAATGTTTAAATCAGTATTATATTTTATTTAGAATTAATATTACCTCTTGCATTGATTCCTTTGCAGATTGAGCAGCATTGCTAGCCTTGTCCATCATGTTGCCAGCCTTCTCCTGAAACAAACACATACCATGTGATTTAGATAAAATATAATCACAGTAATGAAACACTTGTTTTTTTCTTTTGCTGACCTGAGTCTCGCCCTTGGCTTCACCAGCATGGTAAGCTATCTTCTGAGAGTTATCTGCCATTTTTGGTTTCTTGGGAAGTAAAACACAAAATTTGATTACCTGAAAATAATTCGAAGATAGATTATATGACTGTTTGTGATGATGATAGGCCAGTTGCCATTATTTATAATGCAGTAAAGCGAGTTCATTGCTTGACACGTACCTTGCCACGTTGAGTTCTGCTTGACACGTGCCATTATACAGTTGGCTTTTTGAGTAACACGTGTCCATCTGGTATTGGAGTTGAGTCTTCCACGCCTTTTGACCAGGGCCCTAAGAATGTTTCATACGGTTTTCTCAAAAAAAAAAACAAAAAAAGAATGTTTCATACGGCGGTCATTTTAACTTTTAACAAGTGGTTTTTATTTCAGTAAACAAGTGATACTAAAAAAAAATGTCTTTTAGACAAAAAAGGGTACTTCATTTGGTTCTTAAAACCAATGTGTTTAAAACTGAACCAGATATAAAATCAATACCTAAAGTAATAAATATACTCTTGAATTTGTCTCAAAATGACAATAAAAAATAAAATAATTTTTTTTGTTAAATTTATCCTTGAACTAGTATTATTTCGACATAAAAGTCTTTTTCGTCAAAATTATCCTCAATAATTTTACTTGTTTATCAAATTACAATAAATGTAAGAAAAAATGAGTTAAACAAAAGTATAATGATATGTAAAAATATTGACAAAAATACTCATCGTAGGGCGAGGAGTCCATGCGGAAGCAAAAACAGAAGAAAAATTATTCTCATCAAAATGATGGGATAAAAGACGGGGAATAGTTCTCACTCTACTTACTTTTCGTTCATAAATCAATGCCTCATTCTATCAATATTTTGAACTTTATGACGAATTAATACAAAATTAAGGGTAATTTTGACGAAAAAAGAATTTTTATGACAAAATAATACAAGATTATAGGTAATTTTGACGAAATAATATAAGTTCAGAGATAAATTTGACGAAAAAGTTTATTTTATTCTTTATTGTCACTTTGAGACAAGTTTAGAAGTTTATTTATGTGACATCCCATTTAAAACGTCATTAAACTTCTCTCAGTTTATCCATTATCGTTAAAAGACTTGATTTCAATTATTATTTATTTATCATATTTTTTTTCATACTATGTCTCTTGTTCACAACATAATAACTATTTACAACAAAGTATACATGACTAAACCAGCTAGAATACTAATAGACTGCATATTGGCCCAACCTCTTTTAGACTGCTAGACAACAATCTCGAAATGTAACTGGACACAGTCTTTAGTCTACTCTTCCTGAAATAAAATTTCATGCAAAAGAGTGAGTTTGCATACTCATTAAGTAAATGCATAACGATACTTCAATCTCACATAACATATCAAACATTTAATTATTAATAACTCATCATCATATCCATGTACGAAATAAATAGTCTTTACTCTTAAATGTCACATAAGCTATCAATGGTTATTGTCACACATGCTGTCATAAATTACTATCACATAGGCTATAGATATCACTACCACAAAAGTTTTTATTTTTAGTTATCACATAGGCTATAAATATTATTATCACACAAAATATAGATATCATTGTCACACAGACTATCGAATGTTATTGCCACACACAGACTATCAAATGTTATGGCCACACAGGCTATTATATATATTATTGCCACACATGCTATCAAATGTTATCGTCACACAGACTATTAAATGTTATCGTCACACAGGCTAATATATATATTATTGCCACACAGACTATCAAATATTATTGTCACACAGGCTATCAAATGTTATCGCCACATATGCTATTATATATATTATCACCACATAGGCTATCAAATATTATTGCCACACAAACTATCAAATGTTATCGCCACACAGGTTAATATATATGTTATCGCCACACAGACTATCAAATATTATCCAATGCATATATTCAAATATAACGTAATTTAAAATGCATATAATTTGGGTTGAGGATGTTACAATTATCCCCTACTTATAGAAATTTCATCCTCAAAATTTTACTTATTATAAATTTAGAACAAATAGGGATATTATCGTCTTATGTGTTCATCTACTTCCCAAGCAGCCTCCTTAGGTGAGTGATGACTCCATCTCACTTTAACCATGGGTATCACTCGATTCCTTAACTGTTTTTGTTGCTAATCAAGAATTTCAACTGTCTGTTCATGATAAGTCATATCATCAGACAATTCAATCTCTGGCTCTAATAATATATGGCTAGGATTGGATCGATACCTTTGAAGCATAGAAACGTGGAACACATCATGTATCTGAGATAATTCTACTGGTAATGCCAATCGATATGCCAAAGGCCTAATTTTCTCTATGATCTCATATGGTCCAATGTACCTTGGACTCAACTTTCCCTGTTTACCAAACCTAATAATGTCTTTCCATGGTGAAACTTTCAAAAATACTTTATCTCCAACCTAATATTCCATTTCTCGTCTATGTTTATCAGCATACCCTTTTTGTCTTTCTTGAACAGCTTGCAAACATCTTCTGACTACTTGGATTTTGGCCACTATATCCTGTATCATCTCAGGACCTTCTAACTATCTCATCCCTTCAACATCCCAACAAATTAGACTTCTAAATTTCCTACCATATAAAGCTTCATATGGTGTCATGCCAATGCTGGAGTGATAGCTATTATTATATGCAAATTCCATTAATGGAAAATGATCATCCCAATTGCCTTTGAATTCTAACACACAAGCTCGCATCATATCCTCTAGTGTCTGAATAGTCCTCTCTGATTGACCATCAGTTTGTGGGTGAAAAGTAGTGTTAAAATTCAAACGAGTACCCAAAGTTGTTTGTAAGTTGTTCCAAAAATCAAAAGTGAATCGAGAATCTCTATCTGACACAATAGAAACAAGAATGCCATGTAATCTCATAATTTCAGCAATATATATTTTAGCCAGTCTATGAAGTGGATCTGTTTGTCGTATAGGCAAAAAGTGTGCAGATTTTGTGAGTCTATCTACAATAACTCAAACAACATTATGCTTTTTTTGTGTATGAGGCAAACCAATAACAAAATCCATAAAAATTTTCTCCTATTTCCATACGGGAATAGATAAAGGATGCAACTTACCAGCTGGTGCTTGATGTTCTGCCTTGATCTGTTGGCAAGTTAAACATCTCGATACAAACTCAGCTATATCTTTTTTCATCGTTGACCATAAAAAATGTGACCGTAGGTTTCTATACATTTTTGTACTTCTAGGGTGCATAACATATGATGCATTGTGTGCCTCTTGCATAATCTCTGATCTCAAATCATCAACATCTGATACACAAACTCGACTACCCATCACTATCGTCCCATCATCTCTAATCGAAAAATTAGTCTTTTTACCTTTCTGTATCTTCTGTAGCATTTTCTGCAAATATGGATCATTCCTCTGAACTTCTCTAATTTTATCATCTGTTACAGGTTTTGACTGAAGAGTAGTCATTAAAACTGTCACATTCTCAATCTCAAATTTTGCATTTAAAGCACGAAGATTAACCAAAGATGTCAAATTATAACCAATCATACCGGCAACAACATCTAAGGCTTTACGACTTAAAGCATCAATAATAACATTAGCTTTACCCGGATGATAATCAATAGTGCAATCATAGTCCTTCAATAATTTCATCCATCTTCTCTGCCTTAGGTTCAATTCTCTCTGTGTTGGAATACATTTCAAGTTTTTATGATCTGTCAGAATCTGAAATGTCTCTCCATACAAATAATGCCTCTAAATTTTCAGGGCATGGATAATGGCTGCTAACTCTAAGTCATGGGTAGGATAATTCAGCTTATGAGGCCTTAATTGTCGAGAAGCATAAGCTATCACTTTTCCATGTTGCATCAATACACAACCTAACCCCCCTCCTGATGCATCAGTGTACACCACCGATCCACCATTTGTTAATGGTAATGTTAATATCGGTGTCGTAGTTAATCTCTTCTTTAGTTCTTCAAAACTTTGATGACATTGATCACTCCATTTAAATGCTACATTCTTTCGCAATAATTTTGTCAATGGTCCAACAATAATGAAGAATCCATTCACAAATCGTCTATAATAACCAGCCAGCCCAAGAAAACTATGCACCTTTGATACATTTTTGGGTGGATCCCACTCCAAAATGGCTTTCACCTTAGCTGGATCAGGTTGAATACCATGTCTAGACACAATATGCCCTGAAAAGATCACTTGTTCCATCCAAAAGTCGCATTTGTTCAATTTGGCATATAGTTGTTTTTCCTTTAAGATCTGCAATATTATTCTCAAATATTGCCCGTGCCCCTCATGATATTGTGAGTATATGAGAATGTCATCAATGAACACAATTACGAACTGATCAAAATATTGTTGGAAGGTACAATTTATTAATGCCATAAATGTTGTCGGGCATTAGTTAACCCAAAAGGCATAACAAGGAACTCATAGTGACTATATCTAATACGAAAAGCAGTTTTTGGAATGTCTGGCTCAGCAACCCTCAACTGCCAATACCTAGATCTCAAATCAATTTTTGAAAATACCGTTGCTCCTCGAAGTTGGTCAAGCAAGTCATCAATTCTCGGTAAGAGATATTTATTCTTTATTGTTACTCGATTTAGTTGCCTATAGTCAATACATAATCGCATACTCCCATTTTTTTTTTACAAATAACACTGATGCCCCCTAAGGAGATGTACTAGGTCGAATGAAACTTTTTGTAACATCTCTACTAATTGTTTTTTTAATTCTTGCAGTTCCACTGCTGTCATTCGATATGGTGCAATAGAAATAGGTGTCACTCCTGGCAAGGTCTCAATATTAAAATCAACTTCTCTATGTGGTGGCAAACCCGGTAAATCATCAAGAAACACTTCTGGAAATTCTCTCACTATAGGAATATCTGCCAAACCCAAACTAGGAACACTAATGTCCAACACGCTTGCTAGAAATGCATCACAACCTCCTTTGATTAGTTGAAAAGCCTGAATAGTTGAGATTAAACAAGTCAGAATAATTTTGCGCTCCCTAACAAGTATAACTCTTAATTGTCCTGAAAATCTGATCATAAATTCTTTAGTATGACAATCTAAAATTGCATGATGTTTTGCTAACCAGTCCATCCCTAAAATAACATCGAATTCCTTGAAGTTCATCAATATTAAATCTGCAGTCAATATGACACCACACACTAGCACAGGACAAGTTCTACATACTTTGTTTACAATCACACTACCTCCAACAGGCATCAAAACACCTAAATCATATCCTAAAGATTCAACTACCACATGCACCGATGATGCAAATTCTAAAGACATAAATGAATGTATGCATCCTGGGTCTATCAAAACATAAACATCTACATTACAAATAGAAATTGTACCAAAACAACTCCAGGAGCTGTTGGAGCCTCTTGACGGGTGATAGCATAAACTCTAGCTAGTGGTTGAGTTTGGGCTACCTGTCCCCCACTAAAACCTGAAGTTGGCCCACCATATCCTCCTCTAACTCTACCTCGCCCTTTGCTCCTGCTTATGTCATACAAATTCTCCCCAACACTACTCTGCCCAATTACAGGAGATTCCCCTCTAATCGAACCTGCCATTGGACAATCTTGATTTATGTGGCCTGGTTGTCTACAAGTATAGCAAGTAAGCCTTTTAGGTCCCCAACACTCTCCATAATGAGTTCTTCCACAATTATTATAAATTGGGGCTACACCTCTACCCAGTATGCCCATAGGTCCTCTTCTACCCTCTGAGCCTTCAAAACTTTCATAGCTACCTTTACCCAGTGCCATGGATACGAATCTACCAGGATGACTCTGGCCTCTGCCTCTTTGATTACAGTAAATCCTTGAAATCCCGATCCCCTAGATGATGTGAAACCACCTCTTTTTATTGCTCTATTTGGTTCTCCACTCCACCCTGTGTAACTTCTCTTCCTTCTCGCCTCAACTGCATTCTTCTCTTGGATCACCTCCTCCACTCGGATAGCTGCTACTAATAATGCAGTATAATTGGCCGATTTCATTGCTAATCGATCTCGAATTTCTAACCTTAGCCCCCTCTCAAATTTCTGGCACTTCAATTCCTCCGTAGCTACATACTCTAGGGCATATCTTGAGAGTTGAACAAATTGTACTTCATAGTTTGCCACTGTCATATCATTTTGCTGCAATTGGAAAAACTTCATCTTCTTCTTATCTAAGTATACTACTGGTGTGTATTTGTTTGCAAACTCCCTTAGAAAATCACTCTACATCAGAGTTATCGGTTGGGCAGTGCTACCTGGAATAGTCACCCACCAGTCTAATGCATTCTTTTGAAGCAATGATACTGCATACTTCAACTTTTGCTCTGGGGTACATTCAAGCCTATTCAGAGATCCTCTTAGTTCTTCTAAGTCACTCTTCAGCGTTAGCAGGATCAATAGTGCCCTCAAAGTCAATTGACCCTTGCTTCCATAATCTATCATAATTGTTGTCTACAGAAGGTCCTGCATATGCTTGTATTGCCAATCTCTGCATCATTTTAACAAAATGCATGATATTTGGGTTTACACTCATAGCTGAAACATTTCCTGACATCTCAAGATTCTCTGCAACATGATCAACATGCTCATGTGTCTCTAACCTCTGGGCCAGCATGAACTCTATCAGGTGCATCCATACTCCTTCTATATGCCAATGCATGTAAGAATTAACACGATGCAAATATCATATATATCACATTCATATTACACATGTCTACATAATCATTTACCCGCTCTGATACCATTAAATGTGACATCCCATTTAAAATGTCATTAAACTTCTCTCAGTCTATCCATTATCATTAAAAGACCTGATTTCAATTATTATTTATTTATCATATTTTTTTCATACTATGTCTCTTGTTCACAACATAGTAACTATTTACAACAAAGTATTATATGGCTAAACCAGCTGGAATACTAATAGACTGCATACTGACCCAACCTCTTTTAGACTGCTAGACAACAACCTCAAAATGTAACTGGACACAGTCTTTAGTCTACTCTTCCTA